>JAXQQM020079468.1:0-25633 GCA_034641835.2 Pinus albicaulis | reverse complement strand
ACTATTGTGCTCTCAGTTGGTGTTATTCTCAATTGAATTGTTTGCTTAAGATTGGATTATGGTTTTGCTCGAGATTAAGTCTTGATGCTTAGACATATTATTTCCTTTAAAAGTTGTAGCTTGAGATTTATGATTTCATCTGTTTACTCTTGTATTGAATTTAATAGATTATCTTAAATCATTACTCTTTAGGTTTATAGCTTGCACATATTGTGTACACTCTTGAAACAAAAATACTTACCCAAGTTGATAATTAATGTCAGGAAATTAGGAGTTTTAAAAGACACCTTTTAGCACCCAACACTGCATTATATTTTGATTCAATAAAGGGTTTTGATGTTTTGAACAATCATCTTTTCAGTTTTTCATTATGTTAGAGCTTCTGGTGGTCTGGTACCTACCCTTGGGAGTTTCCGCTCCTATTTACTAGTTCTGCGTTAGTTATAGAACCAATATCCAATTATCTAATGTAGATGAAAATTATTTTTTTCACTCAATAAAGTTATAGTCTTTCTTTCCTCAAAATAGTTTAGCATTAATTCTTTCTGGTTTAGAATAATGTTTTATCGCATTCGTGCCTTCTGATTTATAATAATGCTTTATCGCTGTTAGATGTTTTCATTTTCATCCAACGCCTTTGAAGTCGATTTATGAATCGTAGAATAATTACTGGTCAATGTTATTCATCTCTATGAATTATATTGTTCCCTCAGTACGATAAGACGTGCAATTCTTGATTAAGTACAGTAAGATGTCAATTAGTCAGTTTGCAAAGAGAATTCCATTACAAAATTATATAAGTAATCGCTGATTCAGTTTATTCAGGTTGTTGTTCAATTCGTTAAGATTTTTGTGCAATCCACTATTGTGTTGTTCAATTCGTTAAGATTGTTGTTCAATCCACTATTATGTTGTTCAAATATATGCTTCTCTCCTTCTGAACTAGACTGAATAGTTAGTTGCATTCTACCAATCCATTTCTCTTTGAGTTGATTGAACTCCGAGAATTAGATAATCCTTTTCATAGGCAATATAGAGTAGTTATCAGTCAACCTCACTCGCATATACTGTGCTTACACTCTTGAAATAAGAATACTTTCTCTGGGTTAAAAATTGAATGAGAATCCTAGAGGTTGCCTATAATAAGCCACCTTTGTGAATCGACACCAAGTATCCAAGCTTCTACCTCTTCTGGTTTCTTCAATTCCCCATCAAAATTAGGTTTCTTTCCCTTCTTAAATTCATCTGGAAAGTATCCCATGTTGTTCCTCCTATAAGAATGATGCTGATGGAAATCATGATGCTTATCCAAACCAGAAATAGAATGTTTCATATACTCATCACCCCTCTTATGCAGAGTGTCCACCAACCTGCCATCCCTCACTGTGTTAGCTCTATTCGACCTTTTTCTTCTATGATACCTACTTTCGTATTCCGCATTAGTTTTTTCCTCCTATCCATAGCTGATCCAAAGTAACCAATGATTCTACAAATATGACAACCTCTAAAGAGGTATGGCATTAATTTCTTCTTATTTTTATTGTACCTTTATGAGTCTTTCATCATCTTCCTTTAAAATCCTTACTTCTTCCTTTAGGATTCTTAACATCTCTTCCAAATCAGAATAATGCCCACCACGTTGCTCATCTGACTCATAGGGAGAGTCCTTGTAGTCTACCATCTTGATATTCATCTTTGATCTCTTTTCCTTGCAATCATAATATGTCATCTAATCCAAATCATAATATACCAATGTACCTTAGTGTAATTTTGGGAGGATACATCCTACAAGATCAACCAATCAATGTAATACATTTTTATATATAAACATAAAAATATAAAAATGCATAACACGTGGTATACTAGCGCATAAACATCATTCTAGTTAGATTCCAATGATGAATGCATGACCATACCAAATACACAACATGCCCTAATGCATAACCATACCAATGCAAACTTGACCACACAAAATCATAATCACAGACCATACACAAGCATAAGGAACATGTAACCAAGCATTAATGACCAATGCATGTTAAACATATGACATCACACAAGCAAGCATCCATGTATAACACACAAGCATGACCAATATGGGACCTATCATAAAAAAGCAATGCATATTCAACCTGTAACAATATGTAAGCAAGTGTGCACACACAATACACAAGCATGAAAAACACATAAATAGTCATACACTCATGTAAACATCTAAAGAACAACATCATCAATCCTCCCATGGCGAAAGCACTCCCACCATGGCCAACACAACACGGATGCACAAAAACATACACCATAGGTATGAGAAACACATAAGCAATGAAAAAAAAGCATGACCAACACACTTCCCATCCAGTCCAAGGGTCGAACCATGCTCTAATACCACTATATAACACCCTCTTCCCAGATCTACCTAAGTAATAGACCAACTAGGGTAAACATTTGATGAAAGGCTACTATAATGATATTCAACCTCCTAGGTGATCTTAAGGAAGTGAAACCAACGAAAACACAAGACACAAACCTTGTACATCATCAATGACACCCCAAGGAGCTAACCCAACATTTTAGGCCTCTTACCCCTCGTTCACAATGACCTTTTGACCTCTTTGAGCCATATACACAGGCATAGACTTGCAAGCCAGTGTCGAAGAGGCTATTATAGTAGGAATAACACTAGATGCCAGTGTCGAGGGCCCCAATTACTCAGTTCTATGCCAATGTCCGTGGGATTTGAGTAATATTTGTTAGGCCCATAACCAAGTGCTTTTCCCATAACTTCATGGAAAGTTGAGAGATAATAAATAACAACGGGACAATGATATAAAATAAATTACATCAATAAGAACTCATCCAGAAACCTCTTATCCATGACATTCATTTTCTCAAACATATTGCAAACATTGAACCTAGATGGGTAAACAACATAACAAAGCAAAGGGGTCTCATACTTATGTGAGAACTGCTAAGAAGAATTTCTTCCCTACATCATATGATGGAATAAAATTTATTTGACCATAGATACATTGTGCATTCATTTATAAGTAAAAAAATGGGGAGATCCATACATCATCACTGTTAAAATACATGCTCATAACCAACATAATAACGACATAAATACCATGGATACAAAAAAATATAATCCACACATAAATTTGTACATTTTCATACCAAATACCATGGGGGCTTTACTAAATAAACCTATGGCATATCACGTGCATTCGTGATATACTAAAAAATACCCCTGACCTAACTACATATTGGAAAATACCTCTAAAAGTCACATTATTTAACTCCCTACTCAAACAAACCCAATACACCACCCTAATTTTAAAAAATCCTACTTTCACTAGATATTGTAAGTATCCTTTTTTTTCTCATTAACATTTATTATACCCCTTTATAAATTTTCATTAAATTTGAGATCCATTTTTATACCTATTAATATAAAATCCTTTTATCCCCTAATATATGTTCAATATATTATGTCATTTTTCCTCAATATATATCCCCCAATATGAATGCACGTGGTATGGTATTTCTCCCCCAGTGAATCCATAAGCCAAATACCAAGGGAATGAATTGATCATTAATTAATGTAGAAACCAACCAAATATGGGACTTCCACATTCCACCTGACCATAGATTGGTTGAGTCAAATCTCTCTTCAACCAATCACACCCCTGCCATATTCCAAACAATGTGGCACTCAAACCGAAAGAACCAACTAGGGAATCTCAAGGTTAAACCACCTCACGCTGATTAATAGAAATCCATATTCATTATGGTATACACTCGATAACTAGGCCAACACACACATAGATATCACTGGATTCTCTTAGACTAACCTTTGTTAAATTTTCATGCCTCCTAGTCTCTCAGGATTTACTACAACCCACAGTCCGAATCAGGGGTCACTGGGCCTTAAACCAAGAAATTCTCTCCATGATAAAATTAAACGGGTTGTTGTGAAAGATGTTGATGTTGAATATGGAGGTGAAGAGAATCGTGGATTCAAAGGTGGTTTATCACCATTCCCTCCATTCCCTTTTGGAGGTTTGTCCCCATATCCTCCATCTCCTCTTGGAGGCTTATCTCCCTTTCAAGGATTGGAGCTCTCACCTTGCAACCTTGTATTTATCTCTTCATAGATAACTTTCACCATTTGGGTCATGTCAAAGAATTCCTTTTTGAAATCCTTCACATCCTCTGACATATTTTTAGGCTCTCCTTCATGTGCCATTAATAGTGAAGCTTCTGGTGCAACTTGAGGTGAAATTTGTGGTGTAGATTGTGGAAAATGTGTTTTCCTTGTCCTTTACCTAACTTGAGGACTTGCAACCACAATCTCTACTTTTCCTATTTTGTACTTCAACCTTGTAAGCATCAAAAACACTTGAAACAAATAAGAACCGAATAAAAATAAGAACCAAAGCTATGATACCAAACTGATATGTATATGAAAGCTTGGGAGTTTATGATTAGGGGTTTTAGTCAGTTATGTCAAATTCATTAACACATTAACATGATTTAAAACTTGTTTTGTAGAAAATAAATAAGACATAAATACCATAACAATACACATACGACAACAAATAATGAAGCATTTCACCCCTCTTGGGATACATCTCATGGTCCAACTTCCAATGTTGTGCCTCTTAGATTATGCTCAAAAATATGTGTTTACATCAAGTTATAGTGCTTAAAATGCTAAAAAAATGTCCCTAATGGCTCCAGAACAGTAAAAAAAACTTATTTGGGCTCTTTATACACTCAAAAAGGTAGAAAAGAGACTGTGTTATGCTCCCTAGAAGTTTTTCTATTAACTGTCGTACAATTCACACTTAGATCCAATATGTTCTACAATTTCAGCCTTTTCCGGCCATGTGGAGCAATAAAGTCGCCCTACACCAACGATATTCCCGCCGCATTGGGTGAAAATTTTCACTTTATTAATTTTAATTGGTCAGCCTTTAACCCACTAAAAACACGCCAAGTGGCTCGGTTGAGGTTGTCAGATTTGGGTGGTTGGAACCAATTCTAGTTGGTTTTCAAACTCTGGTTGAACTTGTGGGTTGAGTTTAGTTGTGGTTTGGGGTTAGCGGGAACCATGCCCAAGGTAGGTTCCACTCCCATCCCGTCAACCTTCACCATGGAATTAAAGTGTTTTGTAACCTATCAAATCTGGTTGGTACATCCTCTCACTACCAGAGTTTTCCAACCGAACGACTATTGAAACTTTGGTTAATGATAATATATGGTTTAGATGTAATATATATCCATCACCCACCAATTTTATGTATAGTCCCAAAATTTGGATATGGTGCAATATAACATATGGTTGGTGTTTAATATTTTTCTTGGTGGTTTTGGGGTCGAGGTTAAACCCAAACCCTTGTCCACCTGCCACTTGGTTGGGTAGACCAGGGTCTAGGGTTAACCCGAGTCCCCACCCTCGACATCGCTACCAATAAAACTTAAATATATCATTTATCCCATACATAATAAGAACTGGTATAGTTGGACTGGTGGAAGGCTTCGTTGGTATGTGTGAGGTCACGGTTTTGAACCCCATGGAGGCACCTCATCCTCATAACAAAATTTTACACGGCTAAGATGAGGGCACATGGAAGCCACAAATTGGACCATGTGGCTGTCGCTTATTCAACCACCTCATAATTATTTTAACCTATCAAACCCAGTGAGATTCCCTGTCATTGTACAAACTCCCCAATGGGTGTGACTGCAACCATTTTCCTAAAAAATTTAGTTGTTTCCCAAATTGATGAGAATGCAGTATCAGGAGCATGCGGTGTCAGATTTGAGTGAAACGAGTTTTGTTGGATTTAAGGTGGAGATATATATGCTTTGAAGTTAGTTTCGAGTCAAATAAATTTAAATATGAATCACTAAACATATCCACCGGATCACAATCCTAGCCTTCATCTTATCTGAGTCCTCATACAACTGAAAGAACTTATTTATCCCAAGTATCCAAGCTTCTCCCTCTTCTAGTTTCTTCAAGTGCCCATTAAAAAATAGGTGGATTTTATTTATTAAAATCATTTGGCAAGTATCCCATGTCATTCCTCTTGTAAGGATGATGTTGATGGCAATCATGTTGCCTATCTGAACTAGAACTAGAATGGTACCTGTTCTTGTCACCCCTCCTATCCAGAGTGTCCAAAAACCTACCATTCCTCATTGTATCAACTCTATATAACCTGTGTCTACTAGGAGACCTACTTCAATATCCCCCATTAGTTCCATTCTCCTATCTCTAGCTGATCCAAAGTGTCCCTTGCTTCTTCAATCTGAAAAATTGTGAAGAATTATTGCATTCAAATATCCTTATTTATCTTGTGCCTATATGTGTCTTTCATTATCCACCTTGCAACTCATTATTTCTTCCTTTGGGTTTCTCAATGTGTCTTCCAAATTAAAAGAGTTCCCACCATGCTACTCATATGACTCATAGGAGATTCCTTGTAGTCTACCATCTTGCTATTCATCTTTGATCTCTTTTCCTCCCAAGCATAATATGTTAGCTAAACCGAATCATAATAAACCATTGTACCTTAGTGTAATTTTGGGAGGATACCTCCTTCAAGATCAGCCAATAAACATAATACATGTGTATACATAATCATAACAACATACAAACTCATACCACGTGGTTAATGCGTGCATAAATATAATTCTAGTTGGAGTATAGCCATCAATGCATGATCATACCAAATACACAACATGACCTAATGCATAACCATACTAATGCAAACTTGACCATGCACAATCACAAGAAAATACCATACACAACCATAAGAAACATGCAACAAAGCATGAATGACCAATTCATGTTCGGCATATGACATCACCGAGGTAAGCATCCCTGGAAAACACACAAGCATGACCAATATGTGACCTAGCATAAGCACACAATGCATATTGAAAATGTTACAATGTGTAAGAAAGTGTGCACACACAATACACAAGAATGACCAGTATGTGACCTAACATAAACAGAAAATGCATATTCAACATGTAACAATGAGTAAGAAGGTTTCAGGCACAATAAAAAAGCATGAACAACACATAATCAGGCATACACCCATGAAAAAAAGTTGACAACGATATCATAAGTCTTCCCATGGTGACACCACTACCACCGCGGCCAACATAACATGGATGCATAAACACATACACCATAAGTATGGGAAAAACATATGAAAGAAAAAAAAAAAACATTACCAGCACACTACCCATCCATTCAAAGTGTTTAACCATGCTCTAATACCACTTTGTAACACCCTCTTCCCACATCTACCCATGTATTCGGCCAACCAGGGTAAACATGTGACAAGAGGCTACTATAATTATATTCAACCTCATAGGTGACCTTAAGGAGGTGTAATCGATGGAAACACAATATAAAAACATTGTACATCATCCATGATACCCTCGGGAGCTAACCCAACCCTTCATGCCTCTTACCCTTGGGTCACGCTGACATTTTAACCTCTCTGAGCCATAGACACAAGCATAGGCTTGCAAGAAAACGTCAAGGAGGTTATAGCCGTAGGAATAAAATTGCATGACAATAATGAGGGCCCCAATTACTTATTTTTCTGCTGGTGTTCCCAATATTTGAGCCACCTTTTTAGGCCCGGAACCTAGAGCTCTCTCGAGAACTTCATGGAAAGTTCCTAGATGATAAATAACAACAATAAAATTATACGAAAGAAATCACATCAATAATAACTGATCTAGACCCCTCCTAGCCATCACAACCATTTTTCCAAACATGTCACAAAAATTTAATCTATAGGTGTAAACAACATAACAAAGAAAAGGGGCCTCATACTTATATGACAATCACTAAGAAACATTGCTCCCCTACATCATAAGTTTTAATACAATATATTTAACCATAGATATAGTGTGCATTCATTTACAAGTAAAAAAAGGAGAAGAGCCATACATCATCATTGTTAAAATACATGCTCATAACAAGAATAATACCAACATAAATACAATGGATACAACAACAATAGTGTTACCACAGGAAAATAAGACAAGAAAAATTTAATTATTAAATGTCAAGCAAAAGGATTTATAGGGATGAGAAAAATTAGAGGATCTAAAAAATTTAAAAATCTCTAAGGTCAAGAGGAAAAATGTCAAATTATGCACCAGAGCCACATGAAAAATGTTCCTTGCACACATTTTTCTTTGATAAGTGCGCTAGTCTGCGTTACTTTCCTTAAAAAAGTGGCACGGTCTTCGAAGTGGCCGAAATCACCATCCGGGACCACTTGACACACTTGAGGAGAAGATTCTCCACTTGAGGCTGCCCAAGGACAATAGCCTAGAGTCACCTTGGGACCTCAAGTGAGGACACAAAGGAATCAAGTGAGCACACAAAGGAATCAAACCTCTCTCTTTGGTCACCATCCACAAGTGTACTAAGAGATGGAAGAAGGATTTGAATTTGCCTATAAATTTCCACCATGAGAATAAAAAAATGAGAACACATTGTTATGCTGGCCAAATTTCCCATGAGAAAACCAACAGTGTGTAATCCGGAGCAACAATAGACTTAGAGTATTTGGTTGTTGGCCACCCAACAACTTCAATCCCTTATGAGAAGAGAGAGTCCCTAAAACATCAGCTCAAGGGTAAAAACCTCCTTGCACTGGGTCTTATAACTCCGTAGTTCTAAGGATCCTTTGGCAAGTGCGTAATGTTCTACCTTTCTTGCTAATAGTGTTCAATAAGAGGGGATTTTATTCCACCGTTTGTATTATTATCTCGTTTGACTCATTTGAGCTTGTGTTTTTGTTTTAGTTTAGTTTTTTTTCTTATTCTTATATGTAGGATACTACATTCCATAATTTAGTGTGTTTTATATATATTAGCATGTGTTCACTAACCTTCTAACCATATTTTTTTCCTGTGACCATAGCTTGTAGGTTTCAACCATTCCTACCAAGCATCGATGGTTTACTACACTCGTGCACCAAAAACACCACTACAGGATTGGCTATTCCACTTGATTTACCCTTTAGTTAAGTGGTTGTGCTTGTTGTAGGGGCCTTCTCTCTACTTTGAATTGTTGTTGGGATATTTCTCCTTTTCCTCTTCTCTCCTCATTCACCCACTATGAAGAGTTACAGTTCATGAGTCTCGTGTTAGTGTCAGTATTTCCATACTCCCACCAGGGATCAAAACACATTTGTCATGTGCATCTTAGGTGTCCCACTCTAAAATAAATTTTCAATCATTCCATTATGTCATGATACAAAATTTTTCCACTAGTGGTTTTCCTTGTCAATAAAATTCACTCTCCCTCTAAGATTCACATTTCTGACTCGTTCTCATGTCTCCTTGAGCATAACAACACGTATGGAAATGCTCTTTTCACCAGGAAGTCTTTTAAATCGAATCCCATTCATGAAATTCAGGTCTAAAGAAGTCCCATTAGGTCATTAGGTTTTTTATTTCTTAAGGTCACTCCTTCATTTTAGATGAGGTCAGCAAATATATGAGGGACTAGATAAGATCATCATGATGTAATTATCAAATTTTTAGAGTTGTAATTTTTGAGTTTAATGATTTTTATATAAAAATGTCATTTTGATATAAAATTCAATATGTAATTTATTTATATTTTTCCAAAGGTAATTTTGTGTTCTCATATGTAATAAATTCATCCCAAGATGTCAAATGCAATCATTTCCAGCCTAAGTGGAGAAAAGCCAAACTCCATGACTTGTTCAAACTGCAAAATACCAAAAGTTAGAGAGATAAAGAGTATCAGTGCCAATGTCCAAAGGGAAAAGTGAACATAGGAAAAGTGGTTAATTCAAATTGAAAATTCAAAAAAATTAAAGCTATAAAGCCATTCAAACACATCAAAGAAATTCATTGCCTCGATTCATCCATCAGGAATTTCTAGCAAATGAGAAATTTCAAAGTTTTCAAGCATTTTGAGTCAAATTTCAGGGCTTTGCGTGTTTACCCTTGGTCGCTACACATTTTCCTGGGTGCTACGTGTTTACCCTTGGTCGTTGTGTGTTTTCTCAACAACTCCTGACCAAATAACATAGGAATTGCACATTTACCCTTGGTCGTTGTGCAATTTCCTGGGCGTTCTGCTTTCCTCCAGGATGTTGCGCATTTTCTCAGGCAAGGTTTCAAAGGATTCCACAAACTCCAGCAAGATTTTATTTCCTCACAAATTTCTTCAAAGGGCTTTAAATCAGTAAGTGAACCCTAAAACACCTTTCCTGTAATATATTTCATGTTTCATAAGAAATTTGAAGTGTTTGTAGCTATGAAACTCTAGTTTTCATTTCCTTCCCAATTTTCATGCATCATATCCATATTCATGTCACTAAACACATATCAGTCATAAACACTATTAAATCCTAGGGTTTTCATAGACCTAGGTTCTCATTTACAGTCACTCCCTCCATTTTCCTAAGTTATTCATTTCACCTCTCACTCCCTTCGTCTCATTCCATTTATCCTAGGGTTTCCAAAGCCTTCAAATTCAAAATTTTTGAAGAGGAGGACAAAAGTGTCAGTGGGGAACAATGAGAAAATAAAAAATCATGTAAGAAAGGAGGAAAAATCGTCAGATATGAACCAAAAACCACAACAAAGCTCATGGCTTCTCCCCTCACTATGTCATATTTTAAACATGTTGGTTGTTTTGAATTTTGTGAGAGGGTGCAAAGGGTCGAATATCACCCTATGTTGACAAGGTGGTTCATTACCAATATTCATGATAGGCAGGTCACTCTTGTTGGGGTTACTTTTACCATGTCCACTAATTCCATTGTAGCTGCTACAAGGATCTCTAATGTGGGCGAGAAATGGTTTAAACAAGGAAATCTTGATCAGAGCTACTATGAACCATATCTTAAACCTAGATACAAGGATGACAGAAAGACCATTTTCCCTTTCTCTCATATTCTTGACCGACATGTCCCTATTATGAAAATAATCATGAAATAATTCACCTGTAAGGGTAGGTTTTCTCGACTCTATTCATATCATATCCAAATCTTCATGCACTTCACTAGAGTCATAATTCTTCACATACCCTACTATCTCTCCCACAACATTGAAAAGTTGGCATACATTGTACAAAAGAGGGATTATAATCATCAAATGTAGAGTCTTCTCCACCACTCCCTCATCAAGATGATAGTCATGCATCAGCTTGAGAAAAATAACATTCCATGGGACACATTCATAGCAAATGAAGTTTTCACCACCCCACCTAGTCAGCATGAGCAGAATATCCCCTCATCATCTCATCCTTTCATATCCACTCCTCCATTTCAGCCTATTTCTCATACATCATCACCAATTCAGTTTCATTCACCCCATTTTGATTCTTCTTCTTCACCTTTCTATAACATTTCACCATCATCGCATCATGATTTTGAGCCATCAAGCAGAGGAGGACATTGAGGCAACCTGGGATAATTAGACTGATTTTGAGCCATTTCCAAAGACTTATCATAGAGGCTACAAGCATGTGTTTTCTTCACTTGGTGTGAAAGGGGCCATGCCTTCTTCATTCGAAAAACAGGTGAAAAAAATGCAAGGAAAAGGCTAAAGAGCCAATCATTGATGAACACGAGGAAAAACATGAAACATAGCATGAGTTTTAGCTGATTGGCCTAGATGAGGAAGATGAGGGAAAAATCATTTGTGCAACAATCAAAGGAAAAGAAGCAAATATTAGTGAACTTCAAGCTAATCTTCAAGGGGAAAAATATGTGATTTATTTTCTTGAGTAAGAAAATCAGTAGCTAAAGACCAAGTAGATCATTAATGAGGTAAAGACCATCAAAGCACAAAGAGAGGTAGAAAAGGCCAAGGCCTTGCTGGAGGAGACCTTGGAAATATTTGGTGAGATTGATGATGAGGAGGATCAGCCTTCAAGATAAATACCAAGGAATAGAGGGCTGAAAAGAGCTCCAGCCCTTAAAAGATAGAGAGAAGTTGAGTTGGCAGAGCAGCTCACATCAAGTGAGATGTTTTCTCTAGAGATTAGTAAGGACAGAGAATCATTGCTTGATAGATCCAATTTTCATTTGGAGAGGTTGCTAGAGAAGCCCAACAAGGACAATGACTTGTTGAAGACAAGAGTCGAACTTCATGCACGGAAAGAGAGAATTGCATTGGCCAAGCTCAAAAAAGCCAATGCTAAAATTGAAAGTTTGACTAAGAAAGGGGTGAAGGAGAGGTTAGATATACTTGCTAAGGTGTCCCTTCATGCCTCAAGCACTTGAGAACCAAGTGCCCTCAAAATTTTGGCAAATTTTTGGCACACTTGGCACTTCAATTCATTTTTTGTTTTTTGAGTCTTTTTGTCACACATAAATTCTACCAAATGCGCAACAACCTCGACATTGCGATCCTTTTTTGGGCCTCAAATTTTCAAATGTCCACCACCATCATGTTCATAATGATGAAGAAATAAACCCTACAAAGTTTCAGAAAATTTAGAGGAGAACTGGTCCTTCAAAAATGAAAAAAGCTATGAAATTTTCTTGTTTCTGCCTCCTTTTTGACATGCTCGCTCCGCGCTTACCAGTCTTGGGAGATTGACTTTTTGACAGGGAAAATGGGCACCGTTTTGGAAAATGGAGGTATATTTGGAAACTAGACTCAGATTTATTTCCAATGAGCTATCATGAATCTAATTTGGACATGGGGAAGGCACTCAAAATCAGCCTTGAACAGAGGTAATTTTTTCTGCCTGGGCACTCCGCATTTGCCAGGAAAATGTATTTTTCACAATATTTAGCACATTTTGAAGTTTCACTCTAGTTTGAATTTTTTACTTTGGAAAATGAAGAAATAACTGATATAAATGGTCATGG
Organism: Pinus albicaulis; assembly: GCA_034641835.2. NCBI lineage: Eukaryota > Viridiplantae > Streptophyta > Pinopsida > Pinales > Pinaceae > Pinus > Pinus albicaulis. The sequence continues at coordinate 12,728 of JAXQQM020079468.1, read as the reverse complement.
TGAATGTTCTATCATAAACCTAATCCCTTAGAAAGAATATCAAGAAACACTTAAGTTTATGATAGATTATAATGAAATTACTCTTTAAACAAGATAGCGCATCCATAACAAAAATGGTATATATCTTTTATAAAACGCATTGGTCGTAGATCGCATAGCGCAGAAAACAGAAATGATTAATGAATATCTTTTGCGCTCTTTTCAATTATGCGCTTTTGCGATTTTGCGATATGCGCTTTTGCGATAATGCGATTTTGCGATTTTGCGATATGCGCTTTTGCGCTATTGCGCAATTTCCGCTTTTGCGCTATTTTCATGACTGCGATGACTTCATTTTGCGATATTGCGACATTGCGATATTGCGATATTACGCAGCAAATCGCAGATCGCAATGTCGCAGATTCATATAGGCGCGCTATCCCAAGGCAATCTTCCCATATGTCAAATCCGTTATGCGCTTTAATGATTATATTAAATGATTGGATTGATTATTAATGGTAAATGAGATTGTGTTTAGATTGAAAGTCGTTTCACAATTAAAATATTATATTTTATCCGCTTTCACATTCAAAACAGTCTCATCACCTTTCTTATATCATTACTCTCATTTACTCGTAAAACGCAGGCACGAAGGAGCAAACGTCTATACAAAGCTTCAACTAAACACTATGGGTAAGAAGGAGAAGAGCTCAAATTCTGAAAACAAAGAAATGGCTTCGCTATATGCAGACACCGCCTGTAACAAGGATGCCGGTATATCCACTTGGGAAGGAATGTATAACCTGTTAGAAGAAGAAAACCCTGTGGTGATAAAAGTTGCAGCTACAGTAGGTTCAAAGAATACGTCTGAAGCAACCCTTAGAGACTTGGCTTGCTCATTTCTGCATAGAATAGCAGCAAGGCCAAGGATTCTCCCATATACAGACATGGTGAGATGGGTGCTGGATAGCACAGATATTTCAGACAGACAATTCAGAACTCCATCTGAAGAGCTAATCGGGTCATTCACCATAGAAGATCTGAGATTAATGTACAAGTTGCCAGAACCTCAAACGACTTTCAACAAACAATTCATGGAATATTTTTCCAAAGAACATGCAAATTTGGTAGAATGCACAAAGGAGTGGACCAAAAGAAGTGAACCATTGAAGAAAAACAAACAAGGTATGTACAGCACGGGTTCACTTACCTCTCCTTATTGTTTTATTGCTGCCATGTTATGCAGGCTTTTTGGAAAGCCTGACATAAATATGATCTTACCCAAATGGCTTCCTTTGTTGAATGTGGTTGTTAATTCTACAATTGTAGACTGGGCCAAAATCCTATCTGATAATCTCACCACTGCTATTTTTCATTACTAGTCTAAACGAAATGTTTCCCAGTGGGTTTATCCGCCTTTTTATTTATCTGCTTATGTCATGGACGCCATCTGCTATGTCTCTAAATTCCCCGTGATGGGCTGGAAATGGACTATCCACGATCCTTTGCCCATTCATGTGTACCATAAAGAACTATGGGAGTCTAAGTTTGTCCCCCATTTTTACCAAATTTGTCATGGAATAATGTTGCCATTGTACAGAACATTGTATAATAAGGATGCCCCGAGGTTATCCTCAGAAACAGAGGTTGATATTCTCCCCGTCGCAAGATGGTTTGGAGAAGAATTGTTCACCTATATTAGGTTTTTTGGAAGTTATGCTTCTCCCCATGTTTTACCCTTATATGTTCCAGATAGACTTGTAGCTCGGGAAATTGCTTATCAGACCTGTGGCCAGGGAGGTATAACAAAAGATTTAAAAGAGAAGAAAAAGGGCATTTGGCCACAATTTCCCGTAAAATGTGGAACATTTTCACTGTTTGATATTGGTCAAGCATTTCAAGAGATAGGCAACATTACATGCCTACAGCTGTTCAAATTTTCGAGAAGGTTATTCGACCCAAATGATATTGTTAAGAATTTTACCAATGCAATCAAAGTAAGGGAATTTTCCGGGGAACAGGATCTTTTTGATGATATGTTCCAAGCAAGAAATTCATTCAAAGAAGTTTTGAATTCAGCTCAAGCACAGCTATCTCCAGAGGAATTCCAGGAATTCAAGCTTTACAAAGAAAGAAGACTAATTCCTATTCCTTTGGATAATCTACGCTTAGAGCCCGCAAGGGAGCAAACTCCTAGTGTTAGTCTTAACGGCAGTTCAAGTACAGGTAAATCTAAATCAAAATCTGACAGAGATTCTGAACATTCCAATAATTCTAATGAAAAGGAAGATAAAATGGAAGAATCCATTAAAGATTCTGCACAATCAAAAGAACTTACTCAACAACAAATTTTGACTTCTCAACAGACAAATCCTCCTCCAACCAATGTACAGCAACAGCCAGTCACCATTGAGTTAGACAAAGAATGGGAAACATTTAACCAATTGATTAATGTAGAAGGACAGAATGTACAGACCCCTGTCCAGACAACCAAAGTTTTGAACACAGGAACAAGCAGCACAGTCGCAGTGACAGAGCACATACCAATCACACCCTCCTCTGAAATTGTACTTAATGTAGAGGACATTCCTCCTCTGGATGTATTCTACAGCCCAAAATACAAAGCAGTAGTGAAGAGACAGAGGAAAAAGAGAAAAATAGAAAGTGCAATTGCTACTAAAGCAGAACAAGTAGATGTTTTGTGGAAAGATCCTGCCACAGAGCCTACTCATAATCTCACTAAGTTATCTCAAATAATAGGAGCTTATGCTTCTGCAACAATTGATAAAGCAGTTGAGATACAACTTTTGTTGAATGAAAAAGAAGAACAGTTAAAAGCTCTGCAACAGCAATTGCAACAGGTACAGGCCAATAAGGAAGCACAATTGAAACTTGAAGAGTTACAACAACAACTTCAAGAAATGCAAATAGGACATCAAAAAAGCCTGGCTGATAAAGAAAAACAAATACAGATTATCCAAGATCAGCATAAAGATGATCCTAAGCTTCCAGAATTCATTTCAGAAACCATCTCTTTGAACAATCAACTACTGCAACAAGAGGAAGTTTTCTGCCAAAAAATATTGCAATGGAATTCTTTGTGCCAAGAGAGCGATAAAATCACAAATCATGTAGTAGATTTACGAAATGATTATGATTTGATTAATGAAAAGATCAATGATTATCTAGCATGGCAAAAGACAGAAGAAGGCAGAAAATCTGGTGCACCCATCATTAACGAGAACCATAAAGAAATATTGTTTAATAATTGGGATGCACAAATCAGAAGGGCAGAAAAGGCAGCAGAGGAGGCATCTACAACGGCAAACACTCTCACTGATTGTGTAAATGAAAATTTACACAAAGCTAACTTGATTTCTGAAACTGTTCCAGGATATCTCCCACAGGCAAATCAACTGCAAACAGAATGGAGGCAAAAGGCAGAAGAAAGAGAAAAATCCATCCAAGGGCTGACAAGATTGAATTGGGACTCATACTGGATGTACTTGGTGAAGCCACACAATCAGCACAGTGCGCTTAATTGTATCATCAATGCTACAGAGAAGATTGCTCCTACGCTTGCCGACTCTGTCTTTTCAGGACAGTTGAATTCTGAAGTCGGTCAACCGCATCTTCTCAAAAGTATGCTAGATGCCTGCAAGATCAAAGATCAAGTTCATAGTTAGATAGATTTAGTTTTAATTTCACTGTATTTTAGCCTAGGAAAAGGACGGTCATTGAACCGAATCCTTAATTTTTGTAATAAAATATTTTTAGTGTTAGTTAAGTAGTATTTAAACCGCTCTCATGCATTTAGAGAGGGGTCCTGGATCTTAATATTTTTGGACTTGGAGATTGCATTTCTGTACTCCATTGTCTTATATATTTTTAAAAAGGATCACATCTGGTGATTTTCATGCGGAATTATCTTTGAAGTGTTGCATTTCTGTACCTTGGAATTTGATTTTGCATCATAGTTACTGGATAGAGTATCAGATTGCATTTGAAAGTCCTCAAGATGAACAAGGTATTTCTATCTGTTCACCGTTGATTTCTTTTGTCTTATGATATTCGTTTTAAAATTGCTATCATTTATATGTATATTTGTTTTCACAACGCTTCCTTTTATATATCATTTCTGAGTATAATTGAAACGTTATTTTTCATAATTACATGTAGATGGTATACAATGATGAATGAAATATGCTAATACAACTCTGTTTAATTTCTTAAACAGAGTTATCTTTATTTGTTTCTGCACATTTCAATTTAAATAATAATACATTTTCATGGTTATTGTTAAATTGGAACAATCTTAAGTTGTATTCACATATAATTACCTGGGTTAGTGTTAGAATTTCTTTACCAGTATTTAGTTTAAATTAGATAGTTTTATTTAAGTTAATTTAGTCCCATTTCCACCCATCCAAACCAATCCATTTAGTTATAAGGAAACTGGTCCTTTAAATCCAGTCGGAGCCACCATACCAAACGGAAAAGGAGCTGTCTTAAGGTCCCGACCGGGTGGTTTTCCCCGATGTTTGAAGCAGATATTTTCTAGGCTTCAACATTTTTGGCACTAGAAGGAGGGCCTGAGCTATGAATGGCAAGTAAATCTTTATCCACAAGCCATTCTGAGAGAAAAACACCCTCATTAACTTCTTCAATTTCTTCTGAAATTCAAAATCCTAGAGAAGAAATTGCATAAAATATTCAAACACCCACTACCAAAATCTCAAAACATTTAGACAATCAACATCCTGAGTCTCCTGAAGTTCAAGATCTAATTCATAAATTGAAAGGATTCTCATTATCTCTTGAAGAGTCTGAAATATCTGAAGGTAGTGTAACTTCAAAATTTGTTTCTTCCAAACCTCTTACTAGGCTTCAAAGTGAAAAACTTGGTATTTCTCTGAAATAATTCCCTTTACCTAGTAGAGTCAAGACAAGAAAAACTCAATCGAAATCAGTAAGTAATATAAGTTCAACCTCTAATATTCAAATATCTGTTTCCGAAATCCCAACTCAACAAAGTACAGTTGTTTCCATATCATCTCCACAAACATCTTCTCCTCAATCCTCATCAATCTCAACATCATCTATTCCAACCACTTCTATTCAAATACCACCAGTTTCTACTATTCCTCCAATAGTCATCCCAATAATGGCACAGAGACCATGGTCTACTCCAGGAGCAGTCAACATGGCTACACCTTTACATGATTTACCAGACAATCCTGGAAAATGGCTTCCAAAGTTTAGCCTAGATCTTAACATTCAAGCTGAAGAACATATCAATAACTTTATGCTGGCTATTAATTTGAATGGAGTCATACACGAAGATGTTGTAGTTAGATTATTCCCATATACTTTTCAGGGAGTAGCAGGATCATGGTATTTTTCATTACCATCAGGATCCATAACTAGTTGGGACATTTTTGCATATCATTTTTTGACGAAATTTGGAGATGACCGATCAATTGCAACTTTACTCAATGATCTCTCAAATTTGAAGATAGAGCCCAAGGAACCTATAAAAGAATTCAATGCTAGATTCAACAAACTCTTGAACAAAATTCATACAGATTCACAACCTAATGAAAAAGTCAGAATTGAATGGTATATAACTGCCTTACCCTCAAACATAGCAATTTTCGTAGACAGAGCTGCAAAGCCTACATTAGCTGAGAATATGAAAGAAGCTATTGCAGTGGAAAAACGTATTACTTCTCTGGAAAAGAAAAATGCTATCGAGGAAAGGAAATCAAAGAATGTCAGCTTCAAAGATGATTTAAAGAAAAAGGCCAAAGATCCATACGACATGGAAGGTTTACAGAAAGTTCTTAAAACCATGTCAAATGAAATGGTTGAAATTAAAAAACAAGTGGCTGAAACTTCTACCAAGAAACCATTCCGAAATTTCAAAAGAAACCAAGTTGAATCTAAACCTCCTAATGCAATCTCTAATGCAGAATCAGAAGAAGAGGAAGAAGAAGAAGATACATCTATAGTATCAGATCAAGAAGACGAAAATGAAGAAATAGCTGAATTGAATGGAATGTGGGATTTTATTCTCCCTAATTCTAATAGTGAAGAAGCTATGCCTGTAAGTACTAGGAGTAAATCTACAACAGATCCAGTGCAAACAGTTCCTAAAAAGAAAATTACAGCTCCAAGTACCAAAGACAAACCCACTGTGAAGAAAACTTCTCCATCACCTACTCAAAATCAGCCATCCTCTTCTAATCCTCTCACATCAACAGCGAAAACTTTAGTAGTGTCAGATCCTATGGAATACAACATTGTCGAAGACATGAAAAAGATCAAATCCAACATTTCCTTACATGAACTCAGCAAACTAAAACACCAGCAAAAGTTGCTATTAAAAGAATTAAATGCTACACCAATTGCTCCTTTACCAAGCGGTGTAGTTGCAAAAGCAGCAAGAGGAACTGGTAAACCACCAGATAAGGTAGATGCTACTGATACTGTGCTCATTGGGGAAAATTCAAATTCTCAAACTCCTCCTTTTCTTTTGACTTATGAGATGTACAATAAAAATCTACACAATTGTTTGATTGATTCTGGAGCTTCCTCCAATATAATGCCTACTTCTGTCTGTGCTAAATTGAATATCGAACCACAGAAATCAGCAGTTCATATCGTTCAATTGGATCGCTCTAAAGTCCAAGTTGTAGGAGAAATCAATTCAGTTACTATCAGATTAGCCTCTGATCCTAGGATTGTCCAAAGAATTGATATTTTGATTGCTGATATTCCTGAATTCTATGGATTAATCTTGAGCAGGGACTGGTCTGCGAAACTTAACGGTTATATCTCAACCGATTATTCACACATGTGGCTTCCCTACAAAGGGAAACCAAATCAAAACAAAATTGAACGAGAAAAACATATGATGCACACTGTCACTGAATTTGAACAACCTAATGAACCTGTAGCATTCAACAACAATATTCTTGGAGGTTATTTTGCTGAATCATTTCTTGGAAATTTCAAAGCTCCTCAATCACCTTTTTCTGTAAATACTTTTGTTTCTCAGATAGAAAATTTTTCACAATCTGATTCTTCCAGAATTGTAAATATTTCCGATGTAATTGTAGATAAGCCAATAGACAAATCTTTATTTTTGTCGTTATATTTTGATGGATCGAAGTCTAGTGATGGAGCTGGAGCTGGATGCATCTTAATTGATCCAAATGGGGAGAAAACCATGCTGTCATGTAGATTAGAATTTGAGTGTACTAACAATACCGCAGAATATGAAGCCTTGGTTCAAGGACTTTATAAAGCTATAGGGTTAGATGTTAAATACTTGAAAGTTTTTGGTGATTCCGAAATTGTCATTAAACAAGTTAGGAATACTATTCATTGACTTTCAGGACATCTTAAACACTATCAAACCCTAGTACAAGACCTCACCACTCATTTTTTAGCATTCAATATTTCTCCTATTCCTAGGAATCAGAATACATCAGCTGACTTGTTAGCTAATGTTGCATCTAAACTCTTACCTGCTGAAGATTGCAATCCTGATAGGTTTTATGTAGAATTGATTTTTCGTAAATTTCGCCCTTGGGCTAAAATTCGCCCCTAAAATTTTCCCTGGCAGAGACATGTACTGTTGATATAAGCCTCACACAAAAAGCATCCATGATAGAGCAAAAATATGTATAAACCCAGGGTCGATTGTATGTTCTGGCTCACTTATTCCCGGAAATAAAAACCATCTACAGAAACCCAGGCTCGCTTGTAAGATCAGGCTCGCTTGATTCCAAAATTGGTAACCATCTGTTGCATCCGAGATGTAAGGTTCAGGCTCACTTGTTTCCATTAGTAGCCCGCCACAGCATCCACCCTGTTCATAGAAAAAAGTTTCCTGTTGATATACAGAGAAAGAGTATAATACGTAGACCATATAAACATGGCTCTGTATTTCAAAAAACAGGTTTAAAATAGAAACAGGGCAACATTTTTTTTTCCAATTGTTATGAACATAATTCGACCACGAAATATTAATATAATAAACCACCCCGCAGTGCTTCGACTATAAACAATCATATAAACATGGCTCTGTATTTCAAAAAACAGGTTTAAAATAGAAACAGGGCAACATTTTTTTTTCTAAGTAAAGTTAATCTATTAACAGTGGGAATAAAATTACACTGAAGTAAAAAACATTGCCCAGACTCATGGCAAATTTGTCATCAAAAAATCAAAAAATTAAGAAGACTGCCCTCATACGGGGAAACCAATCTTGAACGTTTACAGAATTCAAAAATATTACAGAGGTCCAGCACAGTAATATAATCTAAAAACAGCCCAATTAAGTGGGCCGCAAAGCAAGAAAAACAAATTAACCAAACTACTCCTCCAGCTCCTCGACGATTCGGCACCATCCTTCGGAAGGTCCAGGATCGCTAGGTGCTACCTCCACAGTCATGCCACCGCTCCCCTCCTGAAGGCTCGAATACTGGCCAGCTTTTTCTGAGCTCAGACCCTCTAAACGGGTGCATTGTTCTTCCATTTGGGCCTCCTCACGGAAAACCACAGTAATTGAAGTTGTGATTCGTGGGCGGTTCATAGAGAAATTAAAGGAAAAAATCGCAGTGCGCGTTGTGGGAGAAGGTGAAGCGGTGGGGAAATGAGGAGCAGGGGAGCCCATATGGTGGCCAGATCCTAGAACCCGACCCCACCCACTTCTAGTATCTGGATAGCGACCTGCGTGATAATCACTGGACTAGGAAGACGACTCGGTTGAGGGGCTGGAGGGAGCGCGCAGGGGTTGACCTCTAGTGCTCCCCTTGCGGCAACGCATCCTTTGACGCAGGCGAGGCATGGGTGCAGTCTCAGCAGTGGGCACAAGAGGAGACAAAGAAGCATAATTCCAAGAAACAAAGGAAGACAGACAAGGACCAGACCGAGAGAAATGCAGATATGCAGCAAGGTCTAAGCAACAGTTCAGCTGGTCACTTCTCCTTCTCGTCACAGTGAGCAGGTAGTGTAACCCAGAAACCGGCTCGTCTGAAAAACCATAGCGAAATGCCATTTTATCGACCCGAATGTAATGCAATCGAAGGACGCCCGTCATAATTAATCTCTGATCATTAATGAGAGCCGAAGGCTAGATCATATTGGAGCATGCGGAATCGCTAACAGGAGTGGAGGTCCGATCTTGAACAGTGTTAAAACTTAATGTGATTTGATGTGAAAACCTTGGAACTTAATTGAACAGCGTTAAAACTTAATGCGATTGATATGAAATCGCCACATCCATGTCTCATCGCCTTAAATGCCATCGAATGCACCCGCATCCGGGAACATGGAAACATTTGATTGAGGACACATGGTAGAAATTGATTGGAGCGGATCTTTGTTTGGGCCGCTCACGCAGTGGAAATCCAGACCCGAAAAAGATTAGGGCGAATTTGATAAGAAATTCGCGTCACAACTCTCCCTCCATACGCCAGCCCAACTTGGGACCTGAAAAAGATTAGGGTGGAATTCAATTGGTTTTCGCGTCACAAAATTGGCCGATGTCAACAGGCTATTTTGGAACGGGAATTTGGTTTGAATTATGGTTTATCGCCGTTTGAAGTCCGGCGGGTTCAACATAAGAACAATTTTGTTTGATCCCATCTTATAAAATTTGTGTTGGTTTTCTTTGATAATACACATATTTATAATAAATAATGGGAATACCACACTAAACATGTGGAAAAGTTATATAAATTATTGAGAACAATCATTTTTATGTAAAAATATCCAAATTTTCTTTTGGGAAATAAGAATTCGAGTATTTGGTTCATATTGTTTTAAAGGAAGGAGTGAAGTTGGAGCCTCAAAAGATGCAAGCTATTTCAAAATGACCTATTCCTAAGAAAATCAAGGTTCTTAGAATATTTTTTAGACTTACATGATATTATTGATAATTTGTTAAGAATTATGCATGCATTTCAAGTCCATTCACATATCTCTTGAAGAAAATATCATTTATATGGAATGATGAGGCTACTTTGGCATTCTCTCTTTTAATGGATGCCATGTCTTCTACACCAACATCGGTTGCACCTACTTTTGGTAAAACATTCATAGTAGAGTTTGAGGCACTAGGACAAGGAATTTATGTAACATTAACACAATAAGGGATATCATTGGCTTTTAAAAGCAAGGAATTCAAAGAAAATATTTGGTGAAATCTACGTATGAAAAATAAATGGAAGCAATATTACATGCAATAAAAATGGGGATAGTATATCATTGGGAGGTACTTTAAAGTCAAGATATACCATGATAGCATAAATTATTTTTTGAAGCTATGGATTTCATTGGAAGATTAACAAAAATGAGGAGAAAAAATGCAAAGTTTTAATTTTGAGATAATCTGCAAAAAGGGTAAGGAAAATTTAGTACATGATGCTCTTTCTAAAATAGAAGAGGCCTCAAATTTATATCCAATTACATTTTCTATTCCTAGGTGGCTAGTAGAAGCTTGCCATAATGGAAAAATGACAATAGTACTAAACAAAAACTAAAATTTATAAAGGATGGGATGAACTCTATGGAGCATTGGGAGTGAAAGAGAGATATACTTTGGTGCAAATGTAGAATATTTTTATGCACACAAGCATATTTTAATAAACAAATATTAAGGGAGTCCCATGTCTCTCTGATGGTAGGACGCAGGGTTCCTTAAAACATCTCAAAGGATCAAAAAATATATTTTTGGAAGAAATGAAGAAAGATATTCAAAATTTTGTAAGAGAAGGTCAGGTTTGCATAATAAATAAAAGAGATATAGTAAAATCTCTAGGGTTACTTCAACCATTCCACATACATATTCAAAGACTAGAAAATATATCAATAGACTTTATTACAGGGTTACTGAAATATAAAGGTAAGTATTACATTTTTGTGGTCATTTATATAGACAAATTTTGTAGATTTTTTTTGTAGAGCTCAAAGTACATAAACAACAAGCCAAGTGGCAGAAGTGTCTGTGAAAGAAATTCATAGTATTCATGGTTTTCCTAAAGTAATAGTAACAAGAAACTTTTGGAAATAATTATTTAATATGAGTGGAGAAACACTAGCTACCATGAGTTCTACATATCAAACACAATCAAATGGTCAAACAAAAATAGTTAACAAATGTTTTTAAGGTTATCTACAATGTTACTCTTTAGAAAAGCAATCTGAATGGATGAAGTGGGTTCCTCAAGGAAGAATGGTAATATGATACTATCATACTACCTATCACACATCTACTAAAATTTCCCCATTTAAGGCCCTTTATGGATATCCAACTCCTAGTATCTCATACTTTTTGCAAGATAAATCCAAAGTATAGGAAACAGAGTCACATATGGAAAATACTAAAGAAAATTTGAAAATTATTATGGAAAACCTTCAAATGACATGAAACATGATAAAACAACAAGGGGAACAACATTGAAGTGAAAGATAATTTGAGGAGGGTAATTGGGTATTTTTTAGATTATAGCATTATAAGCAATCTTCATTCAAGAAAAAGAAGAATAAATAATTAGTTCAAAAATGTTATGGCCCTAAATAATTATTCATAGGATTGCACAAGTGGTATAGAAGTTATATTTTCCTTCTTCTTACATTCATAAGGTTTTTCATGTATCTTGCTTAAAAAAGGTTTTGGGAAAAAATATGCCAATGTAAATAGAACTTCCAAAATTAGATGAAGAATGAAAGTTGATTCTTGAACCACAAAAAGTTTTAGATAAACATTTTGTATCTCTTTGACATATAACCATTATGAAGTACCTAATCAAGTGGAATAATATTCCTCTAGAAGAAGGTACATGGTAAAATTATCAATTCGTGATGAAATACCCACGGCTAAAGGGTTCGTTTGAAGTTTTGATCTAGGTTTTGTTACATGTTTTATATAACGCACAGCGGAATAGTTTTATTGTTTGTTAAGGTCCCACAAAGTGATCAAATTTGAAGGGTAGGTCCGAATTTCAATTAGAAGGGCATATATCTATGTCGCCCTTCCATAATGAAAAGCTTTAAAAAAAAACTTTTCAATTGACCGCAATAAATTATTTTTACATTTCATTTTCAGAAAGACAAAACCATCAATCCTTATATTAATAAAAGATTGTTACATATACAACAATGAAAAAGGCTCCATCTTTTATTTCTTAAATATCTCATTGGCAATGTCAACATAAGTCTTGAAGACACTATTATAAGAATTTGGATACATACCACCGGGATATAGGAGATTCTTATGTGTTAGATTGTGTAATGCAATTTTGACTTTGTCTCACAAGGAGCAGCAGCATGGAGGTCTGGATTTTTCTTATGGAACTTTTTTATTATTATTTGAAACGTTGTTTATAGATATGAAGACAACAATGAAATTATGAGCATGGTGGAAAATTATTCAAGCTCATGATGCCAAACCATGATGATGTAAGTTTGGAATTTAACATTTTTACATGTTAAAGAAAAATAGTCAAAATCACTGACAACTTAGTATGCCATAATTAATAGTCATTCCCTGTTCACTTTTGTTAATAAGTTTATGTCACACGATGATCTCTCTTCTCTGGAATTTACTTGTATTGAAAATCACTATTCTAGAAATAAGGAGTTATTTTCTCCAAAAATAACCCTAGCCAAACATTGACAATGCATCAAGGATAACTTTCTATGCTTCATAAGTACATATGTTCTACTTCTAAATCATG
>JAXQQM020057760.1:0-105947 GCA_034641835.2 Pinus albicaulis | reverse complement strand
GAAAACAAATTTTGGGTCCTGGGATAAGGTCAGACCTTTGCAGAGTTCAAGCTGGGGCGAGGTAGGTGATGATCTTGATGCTTTAAAATTGGATATATGGATAGATTAGACCGACGAGGAGCTGAAGAGGGCAAAGAAGAACTTGGATCCTCTCCAAACAGCTGAAAACATATAGAACTAACTGAATTCAAAGGCTAAGCACTGTAAACAATGGATTCAACCTTATTTCACTCATTCAATTTAGTTCAGAAGCATAATGAAAGGATGGCAACATTAAAAATGAAGAAACTTACAGTAAACAAAGGAGAAACATCATCAAGAACATAACACCACAAGGATCCCAACAAGTGCCGCAAAACCCCTGATCTTTGCTTAGCCAAAATATGAAAAGTATGTACAATAGTATCAAAAGTATCCCAAGAGTCCAACCTGTAGAATGCCTCAGAAATTACAATATATAGATCACTCTAACCCCTTTCCCCACCTCTAGGGGTCGAATTCCCTCTTCAGGGATCAGTGTCAACCAATTCTAATCATGGAACTACAATCTAGGCAGCTAACAACTTGCCTCTAAAAGAGTGGAAACTGATCCATTACATGATTTTTTACTCATTTGAGAGTGAATCTTCTAGAAGAGATAAAAACAAGCCAGAGTTACATATCAAACATGAATTTACATCATAAAAACCCAAAAATTCTATCCATAAGCAAAACTGGTCCATAATAGGCGAAATACTGAGCTGGCAGCTGAAAATTCAGAAAAATTTCCAGGTGGGTCGCTCCTGAACTGCGTGGGTCGCTCATGTTCCAGGCTGAATTTGAGGTAGTTCCCGGCATCCAAATTGAGCTCATGATAGCTCGTTGGAAAGCCCTGGATGTCTAATTTCCAACCCAAGTGGAATTTCTGAATTTGGAGTTTATTTGACCCTCCAAAACCTCATTCTCCCAGAGGTACTTCCTGCTGGTGCAAAAGGTGGCAGCAAGGTGGTTTTCATGGTGTTTTTGAGCTGTTTGACCATCCAGATTTTGTTGAAATGCTAAGTTGACTTTAGAGGATGCATATTTAACCATGAAAAATCCAAAAATGTAAAAATCTCCTCCAGCAAGTGCCTCGAAAAAATGCGAGCGCATGAGCGCGCGACCCACCTAGCTACAAAACCTGTTTTTAAGACCAAAAATTTGGAAATGACAAAATTTTCTCCGAATTTGCCCAAATTCGGAGCGGAGGTCCTCCATCATGTTTCCTGCCCAGTCAATGAAGCCTCGGCCAAAATCCGAAGTGGATTAGGCCTTTTCCGCCGTCGAAGTGCCTTGCGCAACCTCCTCTTCATGATCTTCATCCGTGCTTTGCAAACATGCATGCGAGCCCAATAATGGCCTTTCATGTGGCGAAGCATGTCTTTGTCTCGATTGGCCTTCACCAACAACTTCTCCAGATGTATATTCACCCGCGTGAGTACAGTATCTCTGTCAGCTGGTGTCATGTCACCGGGTCTCTTTCGATTCCACTGTCTGTCCTCACGGATTTGGCGCACCTCATAAAATGTGAGCTCATCCTCAAGCTGTTTGTTGCGCTGCTCCAAATAGTTAATCACCCACCGAGCCTTCTGCAATTGGTCTTTCAGCTGGTCATTCTCGGCCCTTTGCTCCTGGATGACTTCCCTCAGCTTCGAGCTAGGAGAGCCCGTATCAACATCAATGACTGTCATATCGGTGTCCCGGCCTCCTGATGGGCCCTCATCATGCATGGGCCTCTTGCCCTTGTCTTGTACCTGTACCTGCACTGGAGAAGAAAGCGAGACCCTTTCCACATCACGTGGAGATAATACTCGCCGTGTCGATGAAGTCGGCAGGACCCCTTCCACCTCACGTGGAGATAGTACCCGCCGTGTCGCTGCAAATAAGGCCCTGTGGCCTCGCTGATATGTTTGAACCAAAGGAGTGATGATATGCTCAACCTCAAGCATGTCCGGCTGGTGTGAGGGCTCTCCTGCATCATGAACTGCCTCGGGAGGCTGCTGTGGCACTCTGAAAAAGTCTCTAGAAATGAAATCCTCCCAAGTGATGCCCTTCTCTGCCAACTGATGTGACACCAAGATTTTGATCAAAGCGAAATGATATATACTCCTGTACTGCTGCACTGGGCTCGTCTTCTTCTGCACAAATGTCACCATCCTCTCTATGTTGCGGTGTATGAAATACGGAATATTCATCATACACACCCTTGTGAAGTGCATCAGCAAACGAATATGGTATGAGAAAAGACGAGCATACCTGCCCTCACAACTAAAATACTGAATGATGAGCCTCATGAGCGGTGCATACTCATCTCTCAAGAATCTGAATGGAAAAACTCTGCTCAAGTAAGCCCTATATCCAATTTTAATGTATGGCTCATAGTGAAATTTCTCTAACTGCTGACCCTTGTTCCATTCCTCGCCCATGTTCGGTATACCAGTGGCTTGAGCAATAGTCAAGGGTGATACAATGAAATCAACCCCAGCAAGGCTTACCCGACCATCTCGTAAATGAAGAACAAACAGGCGGGCCAATTCACGATGAGGCCGGGTTTGTGCAACCATCTCACAAAATCTGAAACATGACAAGAATCGAAAACAATCCATAGCTAATGGACATGCCTGCAACCGAACCAAAGAAGTAGGCTCCTCTCTGCGATGATCACCACTTCTATGATCTCTGCGGGACCCCCGTGGCACATTACCTTTAGTCACCGAATCACTGCTTGACCCTGGCTCATATTCTGACTCTGTTTCCGACATAGCTCTGACCAAGCTTTTGGCAATGTGTATACTGATATGAAAGCAGTGCAAACAAAGTTAGGATGTATGTTTCAACACCCAATCAATATTCCCACCGTCAAAGCACCATAAGGAAACAAACCATGGATAAAATCTCTGTTTTAGATGGATTGGAAAAAAGGCACAATCTCTGTGTTTCAATGCAAGTGAAACTTTGATCAAAGGGAGCGGGCAACTTTCAAAATTTTGAACAAATATTATCAAAGGAGAGCATGGCATCAATAGAATGTGTTTGTCTATGAGTAATCACCACAAAGGTCTCAATGGGCAGTTTGAAACAAAGTCATGAGAATGTTTTTACATTGGGCAGTGAGACTCATTACAACCACAGTCACCATGGAACAAAGGGTTTAAACATGGTATAATAATAGCAATGGTCGCAATGGAATAATGGGCATGAGAGCAATATGGTTTTGATATTATATGCAAAGCTGGATGTATCACTGCCATAAGATAGCAAACAAACTCATTCAACCATTCATTTTCATTTTAAAACCCTGAAAACAATAATGCTATGACTGTGGGGTTTTAAATCCTTCGTTTGAACATTTGAAACCACCAATGATGCCACCAAAGCATTCAAAAACATCAAGCAATTGATAGAAACCTGTTTGAAGGCCAGTTGAATCGATTCCAAGAAAGACTGGGCGCTCAGAATGAATTTCGAAACCCTGTGTCTGCGTGGGTCGCTCACCCTCTGCGTGGGTCGCTCGGCCCAGGTGGGTCGCGCCCCTTGCAATTTCACACTGCTGAAATGGTCTGCGTGGGTCGCTCTGCCCAGGTGGGTCGCTCGGGCCCCAGGTGGGTCGCTTGAGCCCCAAAACTCTGTCCACGCAATTCAAAACTTGAAATCGGCCCTCCAAACTTCAAAACGCGATTTGGGTGCTGTGGTTTGGTTCAAATGAAACTTGTTTGGCTTTTATACATGTTACAAATATCTTCACAATCAGATTTTGTTTCAAATCTAATTGTAAACCCATATTACAAATGTTTTTTGTAATTTCACTTTTGGCTTTTCAAATACAAACTTCTTTTGGCTTTTTTGAGGTCGATACTAATGATTTTGCTGTCTTCTTGCAGGGATATGGCTATCTCGGCTAAGGAAGAGACCAGGGGTCTGCCTTTGACAATTTCTTCTTGGCGGAATAATTACAATTTATTACAAAATGATAATGAACAATTTCTAGTTCCAAAACAGAGTTTTGGACTAGAAATATTTTTTTAAAATGCTGATGATAATAAAATAAAAAATCACAAATGCAGAACTTTCCTCACCTTGCAGGCTTTATGAATAATATACAAATGACTCAAAAACCCTAGACACTAAGACCTAGGACACTTATTGACATTTTAATGACCAGAAATGAAATGAAAATGACTATGAATGATTTTTTGAGGAAAATTTTTAAAATAGCACTGCAGGTGTAAACATGAGGAAACATAAGACGACAGACCCCTTCGTCAGTCCATGGCATGATCCTAGTGAAATGCAACGAAGTGGAACAAGCGAGACACCTAATAATGAATATGCAAAAGACGAAATGATCACTGACGGAGGGCTGCAAAGGCCGACTCTAACATTGGCTCCAATGGGGATGGTGGCTCCATGGAGATGCCAAGAACGGCAGATCTCTAGGGGAGTCAGACAGTGCCTCTCATCCATTGGGCGATGGAATCATTATTTCAACTGATAAACAAACTTTGGACAATTTTATTGACCGCAGATTTGACCAACGACGGACTGCAATTTGACCAAAACTGACATGACTCAAAATGACATGACTTTAAAACTTAAAGACTGATGAAACTTAACTTGACAATTTCAAACCAACCAACCTCTATCTCCAGAATTATAGCCTTCGCTCCGGGCCCCAGACTGAAAATGAGAGATCAGTGCACACTTGCAACGAAACAAAAGTAAAATGATATATACAATGATAATGAGATCATCTGCAAGTACTTCAGAAATAATAGCGCTTCAGCAACCGACCATTGATCGGTCCTCCAGGACAATCATCTCCATTCATTTCTTTGAGAAGAAATGCATTCTGACCCCGATACGCTGCAATCTTAAAAGGTCCCTTCCACAGATTTTCAAATTTGTCGTGCTTTCCCTTATCTTCATTCCGAGCATCCCATTTCAAAACTACCTCATCCAACTGAAACTTATCTACTTTCGCCTTTCTGTCGTAGATCTTCTTTATGCGCTCCTGCAACTTGAAAGTGTTTTGAAATACCTCCTCTCGTGTCTGCTGTAAATGAATCATCTCATTAATCCTCCGCTGCATAGGATCCTCTTCACTTCCAGCCTCCTGAAGCAATTTGACCACCGGGACAACAAGTGAAGTAGGAAAAACTGTATCCGTCCCATACACCAACTCGAAAGGAGACATGCCAATAGACTTTTTCTGACTTACCCTATCAGCCCATAATGCATTCACCAACTTTTTGTGCCAAGCCTTCTTGTTGATTTCCAGCAATTTTTTAATGATATTCACCAAGGATTTATTTGAAGATTCCGCCAAGCCATTTCCTTGCGGATGGTAGGCGGTTGAATGTCCCAAGGTAATATTGTACTTAAAGCAAAAATCAACCATCCTCTTAGACTTAAAAGCTGCTGCATTATCTGTGATTATTTTAGTAGGACACCCAAAGCGTGACAGAATATTGTTTTCAAGGAAAGAGATAATTACCGCATCAGTGGCCTGTCGAGTGGGAATCGCCTCAATCCACTTCGTGAAGTAGTCTGTAGCTGTCAAGATCCATCTATGCTGTCCGGAAGATGCTGGGTGGATTTCCCCAATAAAATCCAATCCCCACTGCTGGAATGGTGCACTAACTTCAATTGGTTTTAGAGGCAAAGGCTGTAGTTTCTGCTTCCCTTCGAAAATTTGACACTCATGACAATTTTTAACAGCCTTGAACACATCAGAAAACAAAGAAGGCCAATAATACCCTGCCCTTAGAATCTTATTCGCTGTGGTCTTCCAAAACAAATGACCTCCACAGTCACCTTTGTGAAAATTCTCCAAAACTCTTTGAGCTTCCTCCTCCACCAAGCAATTCAACAACATACCACCAGGGTCTTTCCAATATAATGCAGAATTCAAAATGCAGAATTTAGCAGCTCTTAACTTCAATGTTCTACTCTTATTTCTAGGCATAACGGGCGGTGTAGACAAATCCTGAAGCACATATAAAATGTCAGCATACCAAGGAGAAGAAACAAAAATATCGGATACTTGAACGGACGCACTTTCCTCTTCTTCATCAGACATGGCAGCAATCAAATTTATGTCTAGAGCATGCAGATTTGTTTCAGCCATGAGCTTGGCGAGTCCTTGTCCTTTGATCAGCTTGGTTGGTTTAATCTCCACATCGTATTCT
This sequence comes from Pinus albicaulis, assembly GCA_034641835.2. Classification (NCBI taxonomy): domain Eukaryota; kingdom Viridiplantae; phylum Streptophyta; class Pinopsida; order Pinales; family Pinaceae; genus Pinus; species Pinus albicaulis. The sequence continues at coordinate 99,741 of JAXQQM020057760.1, read as the reverse complement.
AATAACGCAGCGATCCACTTACCTCTTCTTCCTTCTGGATCTGCTTGTACCAAAACATCCTTAACTGCTGTGTTAGGAACATATGCTGTAATGTGGGAATGCAAGATGTACACACGGAAATCCTTCAAATCCTTTACAAGCGCAAGTGCTTGTTTCTCAATGATATTATACTTCAATGCTCCATCTCTAATGATCCGACTGAAGAAAGCAATGGGCTTCTCAACTCCATCCCTTTTTTGCATCAAAACAGCTGCCAAGGTGTGCTCAGAAGCGAAAGAAAATAAAATGAAGTCTTGTGTGTAATCTGGGCTGATTAAAATAGGAGCTGAGGAAAGAGCTATCTTTACCAAATTGAATGACTTTACCGCCTCTTCTGTCCATCTTACCTGACTGTCCTTTTTCAGCATGTTCGTGATTTCTCTAAGGTGTTCTGCAAGATTGGGAATGAAACGACGTAGAAAATTCATTTTACCATTAAATGACTGTATCTCTTTCTTGTTCCGGGGCTGTTCAATCTGCTGTATGGCTTCAACACGTGCAGGATCAACTCGAATGCCATCTTTCGATATGATGTGGCCAAGGAGCTTTCCTTCATCCATGGCGAAAAGGCTCTTCTTTGGATTCAGCGAAATGCCATATTTTCTGCACTTCTGGAAAACAATTTTCACATGATATAAATGTTCCTCATCAGAATTAGAAAATACAGTTAGATCATCAAGGTAAACAACCAAAAACACATCTTTCTCATTGGCAAAAGCCATGTCCATTGCACGCTGAAAGGTAGCGCCTGCATTCTTTAAACCGAACGGCATCTTTGCATAATGAAATGTTCCCCAAGGAGTGGTGAACGCAGTCTTGTCACGATCATCTTCCTGCACTAAAATCTGATTATAACCCGAGTATCCGTCGAGTAGTGACATCCTTGATGCTCCAACTACTCGCTGCAATATATGGTCCATTTTTGGCAGCGGATAATTGTCTTTTAATGATACCTTATTCAGATTTCTGAAGTCAATACATAAACGAATCTCTCCTGTCTTCTTTCTCACGGGCACCAAGTTTGATATCCAATCTGAAAATCGAATAGGCACAATGATTCCCGACTTATACAACCTATTTACCTCTTTTTCGATCGATGGTAGCAGCTTTGGATTGATCCTCCTCAACTTTTGACGAAAAGGCTTCTGATTTGGTTTGATGGGGATAGTATGCTGAATGATGTTGGTATCATATGTTTTAAGATCTGAATAATCCCACGCAAACACATCAGAAAATGAAGACAACAATTTCACATATTCTGCTCTTACCTTTGGTGACAATGACTTTGACAATTTTACCATCTTGGGATTCTCAGCCGTCCCAATATTCACCTCTTCGACACCTTTTTCTGTTGGCCTCAATGTAGGCTTACGGGCTACATCATCTTGATCAAACAACTCTTCCAAAGGAATCAATCCCTTAGGAATGATGTTATCCTTCAGTTGCAGAACATCCATTTGATTTATCTGTATGTCATCAATACCATCATCAAATTCTGTATCTATGGAGGTATCTTTAAACTTACCCTTGTTCTGCAGAAATTCACTAATCTCCTCATCATCCTCAAAGACTTGCCAACATCGCTGATTGTCTGGAACGGTGGGCCAGTGTTTCACATGTATCTCAAACTTGTTGCTGGAATTCATTGGAATCTTAAGATTGCTTGCTGCCTTAGCAAGTCCATCAGCAACACCATTTTGTATGCGGGGCACACATGTCAAAGTATGATCAGAAAATAACTTCAGAATGTCCAAAACTTCATTTCGGTAAGCCCTCATGCGAGGATGCTTAGCCTGAAACTCACCTTTAACTTGCTTTATCACTAATTCTGAATCACCATATACTGCAATCCTTTTCACTTTCAGCTTCTTGAGAATCTTAAGGCCAGCAATAAGAGCCTCGTATTCCGCTTCATTATTTGAACAATCGAATGCAAGCTTGTAAGAACACACTCTCACATTGCTCGGAACTCTATCAGGAGCGGAAAATGGACTACGAATCCACACACCAATCCCAGCACCATCGCTGCCCACTGCGCCATCAAAATCCATGGTCCAAAGACCATCTTCATCGTCTTCTAAATGCTGAAACTGTACCGGCTCTCATTTTCCTGTTTGCTGCCCATTGTCTTCAGCTGATTGCTCCATAACAGCTTGTTTTTCTCTTCTTTCTTTTTGCAAAAATTCTCTAAAATTCTCATTGATTTCTGGTATGTCTTCTGCCTGAACTAATTGACTTTCTATATCATTAAAACTATCAGCAAGCAACACAAACAACTCTAAATCAGTATGTACATAATTCACAGGATGATTGATTGGCTTCTCTTTGCTAGTTATCATGTATTTCATCTTCTGCTCTCGATATAACTTTCTCATTTGACCGAAGACCGGAATTGTAGCATAAGAGAAATCTAACTGAAGTGTACCTTTCAACTTTGCCCCCCAAGATCTTGCAAGGAGCATCCCGAACCGTGGAGGAATGTCGGCAACCACCACATCCATCAAAACATTCTTCGCTGGAATTTGATCTAAACTTACCACCAAATCTTTGATGAGTCCTATACACTTTACCCGGCTGGAATCGAATGAATACAAATCATGATACTCTCTTGTAATATCTAATCCCAACTTCTCCATGATTGCCTTTGGCATCAAATTGTGCGAAGCACCCGAATCGAGCATAGCATTATGCAATATATATTCATGCAACCTCAAACTGATGTAAAAAGGAGGAACATTACCGTCAGGAGACTCACCATTTAATGCAGGCCCAAAAATCAATTCCGGCTGATCATCCTCAACATTTACCGTGTCAATCATTGGATCAAAGTTCAGAATTTTGGTGACTTGACTACGGTAACTGCTGTTCTTCATAATCTCCATCAAAGGAATAGATATTTTCAGTTTGGAAATTTCATTTTCCAAGCTAAATGCTGAAACCTTCTCGACCTCTTTAACTGGAATTTCCTTCTTTTCAGCCTTGTCTTTCACTATGTTTGACTGATTTACCTTCTCAGCTGATGATACTTTACTTTCTGCGGGGTCAATTGTCTCTTTTCCTCTTTTCTGTGGTATTGGTGAATCTGTCTTCGGTGCTGAAGCTTCTTTTCTTTTCTGAATGGGATTTATAGGCACATCTCGATTTCTCAATGAATACTGCTTCTGCTGGGCAGTCAATGCATTCAAATATCCTCTTTGGTATTCATCCGACTCTTCCTCTAAATCAGCATCATTTGTTAGGATAAAATCCTCATCTTTCTGAACAACTGAACTTTCACCATACTCCTCATCCTCAGTAATATAAATAGGCAAATCATCGGGAGTGAAGAAATGATTTTGCTCACCTGACACATCATCATCATCATCAGAATCATGACTCACAAAATTCTGCAAAAGAGGGGTCTTAATCTGCTGTTGGGCTGCTGGCTCTTGAGCTCTTTGTTCACGCTGCTTAATTCTGAATTGTGGCTGCTGCTGGCCACGGAAACTTATATTTTGAAACTGTGTTTCTGATTTGTCGAGATTCATTCTTTTCAAAACCTTTTCCAACTCACGAGCTAAGTGCTATTCTGATATAGATGTAGAAGGCTCTTCCTTTATTGTCACTCTTTTCTCCGCTTTCAACCGTGCTCTTTTATCATTCAGATTTGCCTCAACACTAACAGCGACCTTCTGCATATCTTCTAAAGTAGGTGGATCTCTATCACGAAGGGAATAAGCCATCTCCGGATCAAAGCCATCCGGAAATTTAAGGAGAGCAGACTTTTTAGACGGTCTCAAGTCATCTGGAATAGCATTATACACTGTATTGAATCTAATGATATAATCCTGAACAGACTCACCAGGATTACGTTTGAGGTTCGTATATTCTGAAGTAATCTGCAGCGGATCCTTTTTCATCTCCCATCGATCTAAAAACTGCCTCTGGAGTTCTGCCAATGTATCGATGCTTCTTTGCGGCAAGGCTCTAAACCATTTCCTTACCTCTCCTCCAAAGGTTTGCACAAAAAGCCTCATACTCACATTCTCTTCATCAATCTCAAAACGATCAAAGAAATCTGCCATATTGTCTACATGCTGTTGTGCAGGAAGACTCTGTGGAGTGCCATCAAATGTTGGGATCTTGCTCTGATAGTCTGCGGGCATATCATTCAACTGCTGGGGTAACACAAGAGGTGCAAAACGAGCAGCCATAGCTCTTGGTGGATTGAAGACAATCTGTTGTCGAGGAGACACAGGAGGAGTGGGAGCAGTAGGTCTGCGAGATTTATTCAATGGAGATGGAGGAGAAATTACTATTGATTGCTGATCAGCAAGCTCAGGCTGAACCGGAATGGTAGGGATAAAGAGAGGCTCAGTAGGGATCCGTGAACTTGATGCAATCTCAAATGGGTCAAGAATTTGTGAAGCAGATTTAGTAAACTCAGGAGTATTAGTATCCACAATAGAACTTTGCAACTGTCTATCCAGGTAATGTGAAACAAATCTATATTGCAAATCTTCAGTAAACAATGGATTTGGAACTAATCTTAACAATTCAGTTTCGGAAAAATTTACAAACAAGGATGTTTCAAACTGTGCATCAAAAGGAATTTCATCAACATATATGATTTTGACAGGACAGGATGCAGATCGGGTAAGCACTCTGGAACTCTCAAAACTCAATTGGCTTTCTCTTTCAGAACTCTCTTGACTTCCTTGTTTTCTAAGGGTCCTCGGGATCAGATTTGGATTTTCGAATATTGTTGGTGGATCAGGGTCAGGATTCGCCCTAGTATTCCTTCTTGAAGCCAGTGTATTGATCTTCTCGGGAAAAATTTCAAGGAACACAATCAATTATTTTCAGCCTTTCGACTTCTAGACTCAATCATCAAAAAGGTCTACAACGAATAAGTGTACTGGGGTGATTTACAAATCAAGTACTGAACACACAAGCTTACCGGAGATCGACTGAAGCAGCGTTTATCTACTTTCGCTTATGCATAACAAAAGCGTTTCGAAAGCTACCTGGCGTGACTTCAGACTCCGTCTAAGACTCGTGGAACAAACACATCAACAAGCAAACCATTGAGATGTTTCCCCAGTATGGTCGCCACTATGTTAGCACTCAAATCTACCTCAGGCTGAAATGAAATAAAACTCAAGGCTACATCAAACCACGCTCAGCCTCGTAGCTAGCCCTACGAGGACAGGAGAGGGCTCTCTCCGTCAATCTCGAGAAAATAAGCAATAGGATGCGAGATGACTTACAATAAGAACTGATTTTAGGCTAGTAAAGAGATAGGTATGTTGATTTTTGGTTTTTTGGGTTTTCGCTGGAGAAATGGGAAAACAAGTTTTGGGTCCGGGGATAAGGTCAGACCTTTGCAGAGTTCAAGCTAGGGCGAGGTAGGTGACGATCTTGATGCTTTAAATTGGATTTATGGAAAGATTAGACCGACGAGGAGCTGAAGAGGGCAAAGAAGAACTTGGATCCTCTCCAAACAGCTGAAAACATATAGAACTAACTGAATTCAAAGGCTAAGCACTGTAAACAATGGATTCAACCTTTTTTCACTCATTCAATTTAGTTCAGAAGCATAATGAAAGGATGGCAAAATTAAACATGAAGAAACTTACAGTAAACAAAGGAGAAACATCATCAAGAACAGAACACCACAAGGATCCCAACAAGTGCCGCAAAACCCCTGATCTTTCCTTAGCCGAAATATGAAAAGTATGTACAATAGTATCAAAAGTATCCCAAGAGTCCAACCTCTCCAACCTCTGAAAATGATTGAGAAATTACAATATATAGATCACTCTAACTCCTTTCCCCACCTCTAGGGGTCGAATTCCCTCTTCAGGGATCAGTTTCAACCAATTCTAATCATGGAACTACAATCTAGGCACCTAACAACTTGCCTCTAAAAGAGTGGAAACTGATCCATTACATGATTTTTTACTCATTTGAGAGTGAATCTTCTAGAAGAGATAAAAACAAGCCAAAGTTACACATCAAACATGAATTTACATCATAAAAACCCAAAAATTCTATCCATAATCAAAACTGGTCCATAATAGGCGAAATACTGAGCTGGCAGCTGAAAATTCAGAAAAATTTCTAGGTGGGTCGCTCCTGAACTGCGTGGGTCGCTCATGTTCCAGGCTGAATTTGAGGTAGTTCCCGGCATCCAAATTAAGCTCATGATAGCTCGTTGGACAGCCCTGGATGTCTACGTTCCAACCCAAGTGGAATTTCGGAATTTGGAGTTGATTTGACCCTCCAAAACCTCTTTCTTCCAGAGGTACTCCCTGCTGGTGCAAAAGGTGGCAACAAGGTGATTTTCATGGTGTTTTTGAGCTGTTTGACCATCCAGATTCTGTTGAAATTCTAAGTTGACTTCAGAGGATGCATATTTAACCATGAAAAATCCAAAAATGTAAAAATCTCCTCCAGAAAGTGTCCCAAAAAAAAGTGAGCGCATGAGCGCGCGACCCACGTAACTGCAAAACCTGTTTTTTAGACCAAAATTTTGAAAATGACAAAATTTTCTCCGAATTTGCCCAAATTCGGAGCGGAGGTCCTCCATCATGTGTCCTACCCAGTCAATGAAGCCTCGGCCAAAATCCGAAGTGGATTGGGCCTTTTCCGCCGTCTTAGTGCTTTGCGCAACCTCCTCTTCATGATCTTCATTCTCGCTTTGCAGACATGCATGCGAGCCCAATAATGGCCTTTCATGTGAAGAAGCATGTATTTGTCTCGATTGGCCTTCGCCAACAATTTCTCCAGGTGAATGTTCACATGTGTGAGTACAGTATCTCGGTCAGCTGGTGTCATGTCACCGTGTCTCTTTCGATTCCACTGTCGGTCCTCACGGATTCGACGCAACTCATAATATGTGAGCTCATCCTCAAGCTGTTTGTTGTGCTGCTCCAAATAGTTAATCACCCACTGAGCCTTCTGCAATTGATCTTTCAGCTTGTCATTCTCGGCCCTTTGCTCCTGGATGACTTCGTTCTTCGAGCTGATATTTTGTGATTAACATCGTCGACCCACATATTTGCAGAACCCAAGCCTCCGATGGGCCCTAGGCTAGCATGGGCTCTCTTGCCCTCATTTTGTACCCGTACTCGCATCAAGAAGAAGGCGAGACCCCTTCCACATCATGTGGAGATAATACTCGCTCTGCTGATGAAGTCGGCAAGACCCCTTCCACCCTGGGTGGAGATAATACTCGTCGTGTCGTTGCAAATAAGGCCCCGTGGCCTCGCTGATATGTCACAAAAAATGGAGTGCTGATATGCTCAATCTCAGGAATGCCAGGCTGGTGTGAAGGCTCTCCCGCATCATGAACTGTCTCGGGAGGCTATTGTGGCACTCTGAAAAAGTCTCTAGAAATGAAATCCTCCCAAGTGATGCCCTGCTCTGCCAACTGATGTGACACCAAGATTTTGATCAAAGTGAAATGGTATATACTCCTGTACTACTGCACTGGGCTCGTCTTCTTCTGCACAAATGTCACCATCCTCTCTATGTTGCGGTGTATGAAATACAGAATATTCATCATACGCACCCTTGTGAAGTGCATCAGCAAACGAATATGGTATGAGAAAAGACGAGCATACCTGCCCTCACAACTAAAATACTGAATGATGAGCCTCATGAGCGGTGCATACTCATCTCTCAAGAATCTGAATGGAAAAACTCTACTCAAGTAAGCCTTATATCCAGTTTTAATGTATGGCTCATAGTGAAATTTGTCTAACTGCTGACCCTTGTTCCATTCCTCGCCCATGTTCGGTATACCAGTGGCTTGAGCAATAGTCAAAGGTGACACAATGAAATCAACCCCAGCAAGGCTTACCCGATCACCCCATAAATGAAGAACAAACAGACGTGCTAATTCACGATGAGGCCGGGTTTGTGCAACCATCTCACAAAATCTGAAACATGACAAATATCGGAAACAATCCATAGCTAATGGACATGCCTGCAACCGAGCCAAAGAAGTAGGCTCCTCTCTGTGATGATTACCACTTCTGTGATCTCTGTGGGACCCCCGTGGCACATTACCTTCAGTCACCGAATCACTGCCTGACCCTAGCTCATATTCTGACTCTGTCTCCGACATGGCTCTGACCAAGCTTTTGGCACTATGTATACTGATATGAAAGCAGTGAAAACAAAGTTATGAAGTGTGTTTTAACAGCCAACAAGTACCCCACCGTCAAAACACCATAAGGAAACAAACCATGGATAAAATCTCTGTTTTAAATGGATTGGAAAAGAGGCACAATCTCTGTTTTAAATGGAAGTGAAATTTTGACCAAAGGGAGCAGGCAACCTTCATAATATTGAACAAGTCTTGTCAAAGGGAGCATGGCATCATATGAATGTTTTTGTCCATGAGTAATAACAATAAGGGTGTCAATGGGCAGTTAAAAAAATCTCAATGGGCAGTTTGAAACAAAGTCATGAGAATATTTTTACATTGGGCAGTGAGACTCATTACAACCACAGTCACCATGGAACAAAGGGTTTAAACATGGTATAATAATAGCAATGGTCGCAATGGCATAATGGGCATGAGAGCAATATGGTTTTGATATTATATGCAAAGTTGGATGTATCACTGCCATAAGATAGCAAACAAACTCATTCAACCATTCATTTTCATTTTAAAACCCTGAAAACAATAATGCTATGACTGTGGGGTTTTAAATCCTCCGTTTGAACATTTGAAACCACCAATGATGCCACCAATGCATTCAAAAACATCAAGCAATTGATAGACACCTGTTTGAAGGCCAGTTGAATCTATTCCAAGCAAGACTGGGCGCTCAGAATGAATTTCGAAACCCTGTGTCTGCGTGGGTCGCTCACCTCCTGCGTGGGTCGCTCGGCCCAGGTGGGTCGCGCCCTTTGTAATTTCACACTGCTGAAATGGTCTGCGTGGGTCGCTCTGCCCAGGTGGGTCGCGCGAGCCCCAGGTGGGTCGCTCAAGCCCCAAAACTCTGTCCACGCAATTCAAACCTTGAAATCGGCCCTCCAAACTTCAAAACGCGATTTGGGTGCTGTGGTTTGGTTCAAATGAAACTTGTTTGGCTTTTATACATGTTACAAATATCTTCACAATCAAATTTTGTTTCAAATCTAATTGCAAACCCATATTACAAATGTTTTTGTAATTTCACTTTTGGCTTTTCAAATACAAACTTCTTTTGGCTTTTTTGAGGTCGATACTAATGATTTTGCTGTCTTCTTGCAGGGATATGGCTATCTCGGCTAAGGAAGAGACCAGGGGTCTGCTTTTGACAATGTCTTCTTGGCAGAATAATTACAATTTATTACAAAATGATAATGAACAATTTCTAGTTCCAAAACAGAGTTTTGGACTAGAAATATTTTTTTTTTTAAATGATGATGATAATAAAATAAAAATCACAAATGCAGAACTTTCCTCACCTTGCAGGCTTTATGACTAATATACAAATGACTCAAAAACCCTAGACACTAAGACCTAGGACACTTATTGACATTTTTAATGACCAGAAATGAAATGAAAATGACTATGAATGATTTTTTGAGGAAAATTTTTAAAATAGCACTGCAGGTGTAAACATGAGGAAACATAAGACGACAGACCCCTTCGTCAGTCCATGGCATGATCCTAGTGAAATGAAACGAAGTGGAACAAGCGAGACACCTAATAATGAATATGCAAAAGACGAAATTATCACTGACGGAGGGCTGCAAAGGCCGACTCTAACACCTCCAATGGGCGAGATGGGGATTGCAGGGATGGCGAAAAATTACTATGTAACAGATGCCCCCTAAAGCATGAGGCCCGAGAGAGAGAGAGGGGTGAAATGCTTTACGAGAACGTGTCCAACTGAAAACACTGCCGTCGAAAAACCTGCATAGAGAAGTAAAACTGATATCTCAAGTATATTATATATGCGGTATGGACGCAGCCATCCATAACAGAGTATACAATAATCTAGATCCAAGGTATGGACGCAGCCATCCAGTGAGGATCGATAAATAGACTTAGGTATGGTCGCAACCATCCAATAAATGAGTCATGTAACCAATCATAATAATCCACAAAATCACAGCCTGGATTCTAACAGACGAAATCCAGGGTCTTGCGCTCCATCTCGGCCCTAACAGAGTACAAGTTCAAACATGCGAATAAGTGAGTTGAAGTCTAACATGCAAGAACATCACCTGATTACCAGCCAATGATGAAAGCTATTAACAGACACGAGAGGTATCACCAATGATGACAATGGCCCTCAAGGTACTATAGGTACAATCTACGTCATGTGAATTAGTGAGCTGGCGTCGAACACCCGTAGAATCACTTGATCAGAGGCCAATGATGAAAACCTCATGTCGAACGCGAAGAACCTGCCATTGAGGCTTGCAGGCTCCAAGGTACCAGAAGGGAGTCTCTAGATCAACTTCCTGGATAATGAGCTGAAGTCGACAGGAAGTGACCTTGATCGAAGGTGGGCCATAGTGTTTCCCACATCATTGACGCGAGACAGAGGAACATAATGTTTTTGTGAATCAGGATCAGATGATAATCAGAGTAAGGTTGGAATTTTGCAGAGGTCAACTTCTCTTGAACATATGGCGGCACGACAATGAGTTTGGCAGTATTTGACATCAAAATATCAGAGGTCATGATGACAAGGCAAAGAGCATATGAGAGATCAAAAGGGATTACAAAAACCCACAGAGGCAATCAGATAATGAGGTGAGATGTCCCCAACCCGACACGAATGCAGAAAAGTTCCATGTTCAAGAGCGACATACTGCTGACATGACAATGATATTGGTTCCATTTTTTCCCCACCATTTCTGGCGAGTACCCCAATTATTTTTGAAAATAAGATTGAAGGGGATAGCATATTCTTGTAATATAAATCCGTCATTCGGACGAATCCATCCTAGTACCTTTAACAAGCCCTAGGAAGGAGAAATTCGAATATCTTCATTATGACTGGATCCAATGTCATCGTGGTTTAACGAGTCTGAAAAAGGAAGAACTCAGCATCTTTTCATGTTTATAGAGTTTGAAAAGACAGTAGAAAAGTAAACTCCAACGGTCCCTTTTCGTAAATAGTTCCTCAGATCCGAAAAGGTAGAAAACTATGTCTGAGAAAACCTCCTAGTCATGTAGGCTAGGGTATTCCTTTTTCGTAAGTAATCTATCCCAACCCGAAAAAGGGGTAAACGTATACTGGGTAGATGTCATTTCGCAACCAATTTAACGAGATCAAAATGACAAGTGACTCGGCAATCTTTTCATGTTTAGGGAGTCAGAAAAGAGCTGAAAGATGACTCCTCCTGGAGGAATGAGTGGTATAAAGGGTATCAATTGGTTCCGGTAATGATGGAACTACTCAGAACAAATAAAGGTTAAGAGGCTGGCTAAAAAGACCACTCATCGCAACGGCTCCTCAAGAATGGGTAAAACAACCAAGTGAAGGCATATGATCAGCCAAGCAGATAGTGACGATGGAGTGAGAAAACCAAGGCTCATCTAGCAAAATAGGCTAATAAAATGGCAATCACGAGAGGTAAAATGGGAAAGGTTTCATTTTTACACAAGCTTGAAATCAGGAAACTTTGCTTGAGGTTGGTTTCATTTTTACACAAGCTTGAAACAAAGATAAACTATGCTTGAAACCGGTTTCATTTTTACACAAGCTTGAAACAGAAACAAAATATGCTTGAAAAAGGAAGCATTCCCCCAGCATGGTGACTCAATTCGAGGTACATGCCCCCCAAGCTTCAGTCCATGCACCTGAGTAAATAGATGGAGGGAGTGAAGGTTCAAGTTACGAGATCTAAGAAAGACTTGATTGGGATTTTACGAGATCTGATCAAAGACTCGAATTGAACAAGAATGTGTTTCATTATTTTAACGAGGTTGACACATTAAAAGAACTATCCTCAGGACACATTGTTTCATGGTTTAAGGAGCTTGGCACAAGACAAGGAACTATGCTCTGACGACCTTGTTTCATTTTTTAAGGAGCTTGACACAAGACAACGAACTCTGCTCCGACGAGCTTGTTTCATTTTTTAAGGAGCTTGACACAAGAAAATGAACTGTGCTCTGACGACCTCATCATAATGAACAAGAAGTCATTTTTTCCAAGAGTTCTACACCGGAAGGGAGAACAACATCTCGGAAATCAGGACCCAATGCCCCCAGCACACGATGTACAACAGAACTATCACTGAGTACAGGCACGGGGTAGGTAGCCACATAGTTGACCTACGATGGGGCAGATACAATGGGTGGATAAAAAACAGGAAGGGATGATGGCAGGCCAACTGCCACATCAAGACCAAAGAACGAAAGCTGATCAATGGTCACGATCCGTCCTTCATGTGGAAAACAGACCACACGAAAAAGGGAGGAGACAAGCGCTCCCATGGCATAGGTGTAATCGCACCCCAAGAGCAGATTTAAATCCAAGGGGCCTGGAACAACCATCACATCCATATGGATGGTTTTGCCTCCTAAATTAACAGGTAACCTTGGAAGTATCCCTAACGGTTGAATCGTTCTTCTGTTAAATGCCAACAGATTCTGCGTAATAGGCACAAGCGGTGGTGAACCGAAAGCTTGCCAAGTATTTGAGGATAGAACACTGACAGACACGCCTTCATCTATAACAGTGCTAGGTACGACCAGACCAGAGGTTTGTACCGTTATCTCAAAAGGCACATAAGACGAAAGGCGGTATCCTGCAAATCGACTCCAATCAAAGGAAGCGACCAAACTACTCGAAGGGGCTACCATCGAATTCATATGGTCTTCCCTGGTGTTACGAAAGAATAAGGAGCATCCTCCACGACCTCCATCTCGAAGGCGGAAGGAGTATCCTCTGGGACCTCCATCACGGGAGGCGGAGGAACAACTTCTTGAGATATAGGGACAGGAGAATCTTTCTCCAAGTCCGAAGAATCTGAAGAAATAATAAGAACCTGAGGGGTGTGAGGTCCACTCTCAACGGAAAAGACCTAGTGCACCGCAGACGGGGCCAGTTCAACTGATCCCACAACCAATGGTTGGTCGGAGATGGATTCCTAAATTTGAATTTTCGGGGAGCGGGATCGACCAAGGATGACTCTTGACCAATCGTAGGATCAACTGGTGGAGGACTCAAAGAAAGTTGTTTGTAACTAGTCGGATGGCACGACGCAGAAACAACCGAGTTGTCCAAAACTCGCTTGGCTTCATCCATATATGGACAAAGGTGAATGGCATGGTGCCCTTCACACAACTTATAGGGATTGGTAATCTTACCCTGCTTCTTAGGAGCCTTATCAGCACTAGCTAAAGGCGTGCCTCCAACCTGACTCCCGGAATCCAAAGGCAACGACGGATGACCATTGGACCATACTTCGAGCACCTTGGGAATGTCAGGGTAGTCTCTAAGAAGATGGTCTCCTGTGCACAACATGCAGGGGAACTTGACTTTCCGTGGAGGGTTGGAAGGTTTGTCAAAAGGAGACGCTTTAGAAGCAGTAGCTGCAGCCTTAGCCTCTCCCTTATCAGACTTCTTCTTCTTTGTCTTCTTCTTATTATTCTTAGCCACCTGGTTACTTGAATCCAGACTTTCACCAGGCGAAGTAGATGAGGAGGACGCAGAAACAGGGGAAGAAGGGGAGAGGTCCACCTTGGAATCAACAAGATGTTGTTCAGGCGGACGAACTGATTGACCAGTAGCCGGGACATTCAGGACCACAGAGGTTGAAAACAACCAAACAGGCAACCCAACAGTTAACCCAAGAAGGGACAAGTCACCATATAAGGAGCACCAAAATTTCCAAAAGGAGGAAAATGACCAGGATTCCCATCGGAGGGGATTCCTTGGTTGGTGAACTCTGGAAAAGTTGCCATCAACAACTCAAAACCGCACACGGGCTAAAAACCAAGGCACACAATCAAACGACCAAAAAGAAAGTTCTAACAAGGCATGTGATCGCAGATGATTTATTTTACGACCTTGAAACTTTGAAACTTCACCATTTCATGTTTTAAGAGTCGAGAAATGGATGAAAGATGACTCTATCTCTTTCAATTTTGAAGCAAGCGTGAAAGGACAAGCGATTGATGATATTTTCAAATTTAAGGAGTCAGAAAAGATCAAAATGACTACTCTGGAATTCTAGGCAAAGGGTGTACCAAATAACCGTGAACTGCAATATACACCTTGGTTTCAAAATGAAGGAGAAATCAACCAAGGACTTAACGTACGTGCAGGCAATCTCCCTGAATGATGTGTCCGGTGTATCATGGGTATAGGGCACAGACTCAGCTTCCTATGGATAAAGGATAGAAACCTAGTGGGGTCTCCCTTTATATATGTGACGGTACGGGGAGCACAAGTCCGCACTAGTGCTATCTAAATCCAAGAGGCGAACGACAGCTACTAGGTTTAAAGACGCCGGAACACGTCTCTAGCCTAGACCTCTAAATATTTCGTTAATGTTCCAATGTTGCCTTAAGGTAAATTGAATAAATTTTAATGTTTATCTTCAATTATGTCTCGGTTTCAAGGCCCTACCAAATGTCATATGACAATCTTCTATATGCAGTTATATGAAAAAAAAAAACTTTTCAATTCGATGAATGCTATCTAGTTAAGGGAAGAACTTCAAACAATGATGCAACAAAAAACAATACTGAAAATGAAATTCTTCCAAACTAGATGACTTTCACTATCCAAAAGTAATTTCAAACATTCAATGATGCGAATAATGCAATATAATCTATGCAAAATCCTCTTTTTCGAAAACTATGCAATTGTAATCTATGCACAATTTCCTTTTCCTTTTCAAATTATAAGAATGCACTCAATGCATTTTTCGATGAAATGAGAATCTACTTAATGCATGCTTTCAATAAAAGAGAATGCAATCAAAGTGATTTCTAGTTTTCAATCATTAAACAATGTAATCTAAGTTCAATGATGGATCTCAAAAAATACTTTTCAATGCAATGTGATCTAATGCATTTAAACGAAAATAAAACTATGAGACGAAAACTAAAAGAACACAAATCTCCTTAATGAAGGATGAATGCAAAAGAGATGTAAACAAACACTAAGAATGCAATCGTTGTTTCAAATACTTTGTCACGAAATCCCTCAAAAGGCGACAAGACATATGAGGTCAAACACAAAGAGGACTTCCAAAGCAAGAGATCAAAACAAGGCTTTCATTCCCTTTTACATCAAACAATCATGGAAATAAGACATTTCAAACAATGAGCAATGTAATCTATGCTCATACAGTGAAAAGACCGGAAGGGAAAGACACACTGGTCAAGGATTTAGGGAAAAAATCTCAATTTTCACACACCCTGAAATTGGCACGACTTGGGTAGGTGAAACTAGCGCCAACTGGTGCGACTTGCTCACTGACAACTAGTGCCAATGGCCAATTGGCACGGATTGCTAATTGACAACAAGCTCCAACGCCTAAAAATGAAAAAACAAAGAATTTCTCCCAACCAAGACCAGACTCACCACTTCAAGCAGAATCTCCAAGACTCAAATGAATCATGTAATCTAGGCTCAAAGTGAGACAAAGTGGAATTCGAATGAAGAAGAAGCCAATCACTCAAATAACGCAATAAAATGATAGAAAACCACCAAACGAATGCAGAGAAGCAATCACAAAGTTGATTGAATAGATAGAAACCAAAAACTCCCACGGGAGGCTCGACACACAATAGCACCTAGATGCCCTAGGGCTAGAATGTAAAATCGATAGAAACGGGCAAACAACCAAAGGATGAAGGTCACAGTCAGTCAAAAAATGCTCCAAAACACTCAGGAAGTCATAAAAATGAGACCAAACACACAGATCAAGCTCAGAAAGCTCAAAATAGAGTAAACCCTAGCATCTTTCAGGATTGGCACGACTGTCAGGCGGAATCTAGTGCCAGAACAGGATTGGCGCGAGTAATATACTGGAAACATGCGCCAATGGGCGCGACTGTCAGGCTAATAAGCACGCCAGTCGAGTTTACTATGGAAAAATAAAAAAGAGCAATCCAAGGAACATACTAGTGATGGTAAAGCTAAGCAAAAGCCAAACACACAGAAAGATCCAGCCAAAAGCACTGATCAAGCAAGCAAAGTCAAGAATCAATCGAAAAGACAAGACAATACTCCAAATCAACGATCCCTAGTGGAGTCGCCAACCTTTTGTAGAGTTAAATCCCCTCTGCGGACAGAGGCGATCCCTACTAGCCCAGATTGAGTCTATCAACAATCGTATCACACTAAGGTGCAAGTTTCTAATTGCAATAAACCAAATGGTGAAGAAGGCTTACCTTGAATCCAACGCTGTTGTTCGTAGAGAAGATAGCGCTCCTGTTCCCTTGCTCTGGCAGATCAAAATCCTCACGCTCGCCGCGATTGAACACCTGCACACACAAGAAACATGACAAACACAAGCATAAAACCCAATATATGCAATTATGTATCAGTCAGAAAAGACACAACTCATGATCATAATGAACAATACGAGTGGAACCATAACCAAAGTCGCTTATCATTAATTCATACAAAGGAAAATAAAACCTGGCTCTGACGCTGAACCTTCCTTTGGCGGGTCATCAGCGGAATACGTCTCGGTAAAGCTCGTCCGGGATGGGACAAGCCTCTCTCTTCGGTTATCTTGACAATAATCTCCTTACAATTGATTCAGCTCCATTCAGGCTACCAAGACTACTAAAGCTCAACCATTCAACCCCTTCATCAATGGAAGATGCGGCTATATTTATAGAGGAAAGGAGGAGGTTGGGATCCCTACAATAGTGGAAGGGAGGCCTTATCCCTTGGGAGGTTCCCCATAAGGTGGAAACAAGAGGCCAAAGGAGGAAGGTCGTGGTTATTTAGTCGAAACCACTCCTCATGACTCATCCACGAAGTTGTTGTAATCAAAACTTCGCCTCTTTTTTTAAAAAAATTTCCTTAAGCAGATTGGCACGGGTGCTTAACTGGGACAGAGCGCCAACTGGCACGGGCTCAGTGTTAATTTTCCCCATTGGCGCGAGGACATAACGGGCTACCAGCGCCAAGGCAAAAATAGGTGTTTTTAGGGGTCTGCTCAAGAAATGATCAACAAAAGAAATGTTTTCCTCATGGAAAGGGATGCAATGATGGTATTTGCAAGGCATGACACTACTTATTGGTCACAGAAATGACCCTCCAATGGGCGAGATGGGGATTGCAGGGACGGTGACAAATTACAGTGTAACAGTAGTGAAAGTGGGAGGAGTATCTTCCACTGGTATATTTCTCTTACAATAATGGGTACCATGAATCATTGACGATGAGTCTATTTGAGACATTGTATGGGTGAATTTGTAATACTCCCATCGGTTGGAGTGATCCAGTGAACATGGTATTGATTGGACTGAAAATTTTCGCAAAGATGGAATAGGAAATGCAGGTAGTTAAGAAGAATCTAAAAGAAGCACTGTTACACAGTGTTTTGTCACTGTCCCTGCAATCCCTCGTCATGTACATTGGAGGGATATTCCTGTGACCTGTGAACAGTAAAATGTCCTGAAAAAAACCTTGATGGCATCCTTCTGCATAAGGGAAAGAATTCTCCTTGAGAATATTTCCTCAGAAACTTACTAAAAACATATGTTTGGTCATTGGCGCGAGCAGCCAGTTCATCACTCGCACCGACCTGGGAAATTTACACTAAGCCCACGCCACCTGGTGCTTTGTCCCTGTGTATTGCCCATGCCAAGCCTATTTCAAAATGTTTTTTAAAAATAAAAGGTGGAATTTTGGTTCTAACAACTTCAGAACGGATCATCAAAAAGAGGTTGGGATGCTTGGCTCCGGATATCCCTATTTAGGAAGTGGTTTTCCACCTCTCATGGAACCTTCCTAAGAGATTGGACTCTCCCCCATGATTATAGGGATCCTAACCTCTCCTTCTCCCTCTATAAAATCCTTCCCTCTCCATTTACAACCTAGCTGAACATTTGGGAAGAAAAATATAGCTGAGCGACTATTGAGAGCAGAGCTAAGGAGAACCCCGTAAGAGAGAGAGCCTTGTCTAAATTCCCGACAAGCTTTGTGAGACACGCTCTGCTGGAAGCCCTTCCAAAGGAAGAACGTGACGTCGGAACTCGGTTGTAATATTTCTTTCACATTTTAATATATGCTCGACTATGTTATTGGTTCCATCGTTGTATTTCTCGTTTATGTAATGCAATTTGATTCAATATTTTCTGACTGATTGATAGTTACATGTTTGAATTATTACGTTGTATATCGTCGTTTTCCTCTACGTGTGTACAGGTGTTTGAACATGTTAGACTCCTATACCAATAGGTGTCATTTTTCATGATTGTCTTGATTGAACTATGGAATATGTTCAAACCTTTTTCTTGAGCAAAGGTGTTCCATATTCTTGAAAAACCAAAAAATCAAAAAAAAATAAAAAAAATGTAAAGAGGGTATACCCTAAAAGAAAAATCAAAGGGTAAGAAAAATAAATTGGTCAAGAAAATGAAAGAAATGAACCCCAAGCAAAAAATAGACCAAGGAAAGTGTGCAAATCCAAATGCCACTACTATTTCATTTTTGTAATAAAGCAATTGTGTGCAGCTTGTCAAACTTTTGCCACAATTTATGAAGATTCAAACTGTTTAAACTTGACTCATTCATGTTTCAATTTCATGTTGTAGAATAGAGAATAAATATCTGACCAAACAGTTTAATCTTGGCAGATAAGTAGATAGGTAGAGTTAATAAAAGGTGCTCAACAGTTTAATCCGAGCCCTTGGATGTAATAAGGGTAGAATTAGATAGATTTTCCTTGTAAAAAGAAAAAGATTGATAAGGGTTTGCAAGTCTAAATGCACCCTAATAAAGAAGAGAAAATGGTAGTAGTAGATAGGGTAGGTAGATGGTGTTGCAAATTTTTATCTGATGAATGATGCTGCTAAATGTTTTTGATCCTTTACTTTCATCACAAATACTGAAGCAGGAAATACACTGGAAAATCACAGCAAGCAAAGTCAAAAATCATTAACCTCCCTCATCACTTTCCCCTTAAAAGTTTTACTAATTTCCCCCAAAGTACTAAGGTATTTGGAGATCAAAGGGGCTCAAGGCATTTCCTTGACTTTTGGAGGGACCGGACCCTCGGCCTAATGATCAAAAAGACCTAAGTACTTGAGATTATTTGCCATTATAATCATTCACTTTTAACATTTTCCTAAGTAAAATCCTATTTTACTTAGGAAAATCATGAAAATTTCCACAATAATCCCTCAAAATCACTTGCTATTCTATGTTGAAGTGTTGAAATTGAGATGATGTAATTTACTTCAGAAATCTTCACTTTCTTAGTTATAGTTAAGTATTTTGAGTTTCCCTTGTCCCTTTGTCATATTAACATCTGATTTATTTATTAAATCCCTAGTAAAAAGACCTTATCCTATAGTACTTAACTCCTTTTATCTAATATCCCAAAAACCCATCTATTATGATTTTAACCAAAGTATTTATTTCCCATGCATTCATAAAAAACCCACATTATGTGCCCTTTGGTTAAAATATATCATTATATAATATTCCCACCCCTATGATAAATTAATCACATTGGTTGATTTATCATATAATAAAAACATATATGAAAAACTTCGAAACATATATTTTATCTGTTTAAATAAAATAAATCCCGAGTTTTATTAAAACTAAACTTTGGAAATAATTCCATTTTCCCCCATACCTGACGCCCTAACTCGAGTTAAAAATCCCGTTGTATATTCCATTCCCCAACCCTAATTTGAGTTAAAAAACCAAAGTTCTTTTACGACTCGACCTTTTATAAACATGGGATTAATTAATCACTTGGATTAATTAATAACCAACCTTTCCTCCAATTGAAAGCCGCCCGGGATAAATAATGAAATGTTAATTATTTTAAATATCCGTCGGGCCCGCACATTAAAACCCCGCCAACCTCACATCCCTTCAACCGTTGGATCGCCCCTCCAAAAATCAACGGTCCACGATCGTTCCGCTGGCCGTCTTACATCCAGAAGTTAACGCGCGGGGGCACGGTGGTTTTGGAATAGTCCACCAGCCACGTGTTGATTTCTAAATGGAATCGCTGCTTCATCGTTTAAAACCACCATTGCCCATAAGCGGTGCGGAAATTACCGCTTACCGCCTGACCCCTGCCACAAGTCATCCCGTACCTCGATGACGTCATTTCTCGATAAAATAAAAATCCCTTTGACTTTGGAAATAAAACAAATTTCGTGTTTTTTCTGTCATTTTCATTGCAGAAAGCGACTGCGCCTTCCACTACGAAATTCAAAATTTCACTGAAAATTACTGTTCTATCCAATTTCGCTCGAGAATTCCGCCGGACCAGTGTTCAAGCATCTTCTTGCCACCACTTGATACCTGTTAAATCCCAGTTTGCCTCTGAAAACAGGTATTTATTCTGTTGCGCTCCGAACTTTGAAAGAAACTATGTGTTCCTTGTTTTTCCACTTGATCAGTGTTAAAATCTTATCGCTGAGATCATTCCCTGATTGTTAAAACTGTGAATTGTTCTCCCAAACCTGCAACTGTGCCATTTTCCGTCATTAAAACTAAAATTGCGCCCGGTCTGTGAAGAAAACCTAGAAACTTCCATTTTGAATACACAAGAACCAAAATGGAAGCCCCGGTAGCCCTGAATGTAACTCCATTGAATGCCCCTCACAGAGAGTTAGAATATTTGCCCTTAGTTGATAAAGACTTCCAAATTAAAGACTTGGTTTTCGATGAAAGCCCCATTCGAAGTTATTGCCGCTGCAGAGACGATTATTCGAAGGGATTGGATGTCATTGGATTGTGGGAATCCAATTTCCCGAGATATCTCATCCCCTCAGTCCTCATTTTCCTAGAAATTATCCACTACTGCCATTCTAACTATGATCCAACTCAAAGAGCAGTGATGTCCCCTGACCAGAGTGTTCTTTTCCCTATCACTCCTGAGACCATCAATGCAATGCTACATTTTGAACCTGATCAAGAGCTAACTCCCTTGTCTATGGAAGAACTGATTGAAAATTCCAATCAACTGTCTCCAAAAAAATTGAAATGCATTTGCCAGACTTTTATGTTGCCTGAGCATCAACCTAAGAGGCCACCTCCATATGGTTTTGCTTACTTTAACAAGTTGGGCAGACTCATCCTCAATATGATATCCTTTGTTATGGGTTTCAATACAAGTGAATATGTTGATGAAATAACCTTGGTATTGTTTTCTATCTTTACTCCTGGGCAACCTCCTGCAGTAAAATATGATTTTGCATCCTTCATTTCCAATAAAATCCATGACCAGTTCATGAGGCTAGATAATGAGAAAGTGTTCAAATATTCCTCGGTTATTTATCATCTCCTCATCTATTATCAATCAGAGAAGTTCCCCTTCCATGTTAAAAATCTTGATGCCAAGGGAAATCCTAGATCAGTTATTTTTTGGTCTGCCATAACTCATTCTTCCTATGAGTCTCCCTATTCCTATGCTGAGTTCATCGATCTTTTTGTATATCCTGCAACTACCTTGTTGACAGAAATTCCTCCTCCAAGGCTCAGTAATGAAATCAAGAAGACTTTGCAGCTTTCAAGGACATATAAAGTTGGAGACTGGTATTTATATCAAAACCATTCAGTCATCAGAATCTATGGATGTGAATTGCATCCATTCAAGTTGCCAAAATATGTGCCCATGAGACTTTTTGCCTTGGAATATTTCAGGGAAATGAATAATTCTGATATGATTCATTTTTGTAATGGAAAAAGAAAGCCCAACTCAGGATCAAAATTCAATTAGGACCCTTCATATGCAACTCTAGAGATTCTGAGCGAGAAGCAGAAGATATACTACAAAGCCATTGCAAGTTCCAAAGAAGTTTCCGTTGGGTCCCTTATGATCCATTTAGTTTTATCTATGATAAAAGAATGAAGAACAAATCTTCCCCTTATATTCACCATAGGATTCCTGATATAGAACAATATGTTAACCAAGATGAATGGGTGGAAGAAACACTAGTTGAGGAAGAAAGTGAAGAAGACAAAATGAACAAAATTATGAAAGACCTTGAGAAAAACTTTGACTTAGAATCTTTTGCACAAGTGCAGGTACCTCACATTGGCACTTCCTCAGCAGGAAATCTACAACAGGGATTACAGGAAAGCAGTCCATCTATTGCAGTAGAGTCAAAAGGCAAAGGAAAGGAACCTGAAATACAGGTCATTGAAACTTTTATCATGGCAGAGAAACCTCAAACCTCCAGAGCACCTGATCAATCACAAGTTTCTCCCACTCAGGTAAAACATCCTGAAGTTTCAGAATTACAAACTCCATCCAATATGGAAATAGGAAAGAAAAGGCAGGTTCCAGATACTACTCCTCCCAAAGAGTCCTCAGAGCTACATCAAGCCAAAAAATAGAAACCCGATCCACTTCCAGATGTGGAAATCATTGATGAAATGTTTGATGATGGAAGAGAAGATAGTCAACTGACTAGCACATCAAGTGAAACACATACATGCCACAAAGGAAAATAATTGCAAAACAGTTAAGTACTGAAGTATCTTCTTTTAAACCACCAAAAACAGATACAGGTGATATAAAAAGAACTTTCATTAATATAAAGGCAAAGAATGATCCATTGAGAATGAAGGTTTATGATCAATATCTGAAAATGGCTCCACATAATCAGGAAAGGTTAATGTCAGCATTTGACATTTCACAAGGCAAAATGATGATGAGCCACTTCAAGTCCAAGGTACCAAAACCCATGACAGCAGTTGATTATATCAGAACAAATTTTGAGGTCCTGGCAAAGGACATTCATCCTTTGGACCAGATAGAGCTGCATAAACAAACTGGGGAAATGGTGTATTCCACTCTTACTGATAAGGCCATGGCAGCCCTAAGGCTGCAAGATTCTTTAAATAACACAAGCACCCAATTGCAAATTGAGAAGGCCTCTTCTTAGGCCAAAGATAACAGAATAAAGTCTCTGGAAGACATAATCATCAGTTTGGGTCACAACCCCAAAGATATCAAAAGCATTGAGGCACTAATAAAAAAGAAAGATGATGATATTGCTGCACTGAGAAAGCAGTTGAAATTACCAGCCTCAAGGCATCCCCAGACCCAAGAAGTTTTGAAGGAGAATTCACAGGAAGAGATAATGGAGTTGCTCTTAGAAATGACTGAGCAACTGAGTGAAACAGAGAAAGAATTGGAACAAGCTTTACAAGAGAAGGAAGCTATCATGCAGGCATCAATCACAGAAGCTAATACAACTACAGGTACTACAACAACAGATCAACAAACAGAATCAGCACAGGTAAACACTTCTGGTTTAAGTTCTGATGAATTGGTAAAACAAATGGAAAGTTTAAAACTCAGGGTCACAGAACTTAAAACCACAAAATTGCAGTTAGAAAACTTGGAGCAGAAATATGATATGTCCAAAAGAACTGTTGCAGATGATACCAGGGAAATTAAAAGATTGGAAAATTTGGTTAAGGCTTTAGAAAAAGATCTTTCATTAGAAAAGCCTTTGAGAGAAATAAACGAAATTCTTTGGAATAATATAATTGATTCAATAAAAAATATTTGGACTTTTGTTCAAACAATCTTTGAACAAAATGACTTGATCAAAGTAGCTCAGGAAGAAATAGCCAAAACAAGAGATGAATTAAAGAACAGACCTGAGCAAGCTAGTCAACTCATACAGTTTCTGAACACACGGACTAAGCAATAGCTTTCAAAGTTAGGAATTGATGACAGGATAGGCACTATCTTATAAATAAAAAGAGTTTTTACCAAAAGAACTCTTATGCAGAATTTGGAAAGGAAGTGCTCAGACATGCAAGAAGAAATCAATGCTTTTAAAGGGAAATTTCAGGTTTTATTGGACAATGGGTTACCCAGTCCTATGCTAGCAGGTGACAAGATAATGGACCTGGAAACCTATGTTACTAAAATAGACATACATGCTCATAACACAACTGTTATTTCTATCAATGCATCACAAGCAACATTGCCAACGGGGAGGAATCTCTATGATAGATTGAAGAATTTGTTTCATCTGGAGCATGAAATAAAGTATTTGTTCCCTAGTCAGCCCACTTTTTACAGGTACACAGAGGCCGATGAGACATTGAGAAAACTTAAAAGAACCGTAATAGCAGAAGATCAATGGTGGGAAGACTTATTGGAAATTTTGTAAAATTTATCTTCAGACAGAGAATTCGATCTTTTTACCATTATGTAAAGGATAAATAATGAGCACAGATTAAAGAGTATCAGTTGAATAGGTTAAAGAGTATCCGTAGAAACAAAGAGTATCAGACAAGCAAAGGAATTACTCAAAGGGACAGCATCAAGCCCTATTATAGCACCTGCCTCCAGCACATCCACAAAGGACGGAAACAGCACATCAGCAGTTACTTGTTATTCTGTCTACGAGACCATTTGTCTCCTTTTTATTGTAAATTACTCATTAGTCACCCTAGATTATTGGCTAGGTTAGTGTGAGATATTTTCAATCATTTTTTGTATAAATAAACCCTCAAAGAGAGTGTTGAGGGTGGATTCTAATACTTGGCTGTGACATTGATGTTTTTGGAATAAAAAGTGTTTTGGAGAAATTTATTTGTGGCTTACTGGATGACAATTTGAAGCTCAGGACTTTTTGCAGGATTCATGTGTTGGACTGCAGTTCAATAAGTCTTTCTATCCTATGTTTTAAGTTTTATATCTGTTTATAATATCATTATGTCCATTTCTGAATAATTTACATAAAGGATTGAATCGGAATTTACTTAATTGTACTCTGATTTCGGATGTGATTATTCTTAATGTTTTCCTCTAAATTGGTTATAAGCACGAATTCTTAAATGCTCTTGCTTTGCTAATTTAAACATTCTTGATTACTATAATAAAGAATTATTCATTGCTCTTTGTTTGTAGTCATCTCATTTCTCTCTTTTGAACATGGTGAAAGATTCTTAGCTGCCTTTCATCCCTTCGAAATCATCCCATCCACTTTAAATTTTAAGGATTGTTCTCTGTCTGGCTATCTTGCCCTACAAAGCCATCTTGTGTGTAGAATAGAAATCCAGTAAAGCCATCCTTTGACTCCATAGCCAAATGGACTGAAAATCTTCAACCTTGCCCCTAGTTTGCGGATTCCACCATTTTCAAACAAACTCTTGCATCTATAACTAGCCTAAAACCTTCTAAGAACAAAGATAAATCATAAAGAGAGAGCCCTCTCTGGATGCAGATTGGCTAGATTCTGCATCTGAAGGTTGGTTTGTGGTTACCTCGGGTATACTTTCCTTTTCCACAACTTCAAGGAAAACCTGAGTGATAACATAGTGGCGACCATACTGGGGAACTAAATCATTTTTATTGTTAATATTGTTCACTTATAAGCTATAGACAGAGTCTGAAGATCAGCCAGATAGCCTTTGAAATTGCTTTTGCTTTGCAATTGTAAAAGTAAATAAATGCTGCTTCAGTCTATATCTGATTTAGCTTATATACTGAACCTTAGTTTCAAAATGTTTAATCAGACTCTCTAGTTCAATAAATATTTGAGAAAGTTTTAATCACAAATCATTATTTCTTGAAGTATTTATAGAAGTTGTATTTATTTTTCAATTAAAACCAAAAATCCAAAAACACTTAGTCTAAGAAAACTGGCTTCAGAAAGGATTTGTCATACTAGGTCAAATTCTGACCCCAATCCACCAACGATATTTGAAAATCCAAATCTGATTCCTAGGATTCTTAGAAGACAAGGAAGTCAAGAAAGTTCTGAAAGAGGAAGTCAAGAGAGTTCTGGAAGTTCCAGACCTCTTTCTAGATCACAGTCTTGCCCTGTCAAGATAATATATTTTGACGAAATCCCTTTTGATGAACGATTTGAAACATCCTTATTTGTAAATTTTTCTGAAACTGAATTATCCAGATTAGTTCCAGATCCATTGTTTTTTGAAGATTTACAATTCAGATTTATTTCATATCACCTTGAACGACAGTTACAAGACTCCATTCAATCTGAACAAACCTTTGAAGAAAGTTCAAACATCTCTGTAATTACCGAAGCTTCTCCAAGTTCAGTTACTTTTTCTCAAGCTTTTCAAACACCTGTCACCCCTTCTACTCCTCCATCCCCTCCAGCCAGACCATCAACTCCTGTTATCCCACTATATCTTCCAATGGCCAATCGATATGCCCCTTTAAGTTTGCCCAACAACCCTGTTGCCTTGCCTCAGGATTATCAGAGTAAGATCACACCTTTTGATGGATCAGGTACTTATACAGCTCAACAACATACCAAAAGGATGACTGATTACTTTGAGTTCTATGAAATTGACATTGATGATGTCCGAATGAGAATTTTTGTTCAGAGTCTTACTGGAGAAGTTAGGACATGGTTTAGGGCCCTTGCTCCAAACAGTATTGCTGATTTACCAGCTTTGTATAGGGAATTTTTGAATAGATGGGAGAAGAAGAAAGATCCTCTTAAGATCCTGTCAGAATTCGAAAAATTAAGAAGAAGACCTAACGAAACAGTACAAGATTACATCATTAGATTCAATGAAGCATATAACGCTGTTCCCCAGAACCTCAGACCCCCACCTGACTCTGTATTGGTTAAATTTCCAGATGGTTTTGACTCTGACATAGCTTATTCACTCAGGGAAAGAGCTCCCCAAACACTAGAGGAAATGCAAAGCATAGTGGTTAATGTGGAAGCAAATCTGATAGAAAAACGAGCCAGAGCTAGGGCAGAAAGAAGAATGCCTCTGAATGAAGAACCTTCAGCTTTTGAAAAGAAGTTGGATGCAATCATTAAAGGTATGGAAAGATTAGGAGACAGAGTGGAAATAATCGAAAGAAAATCTACTGGTGATAATATTGTAAGAAACCCAAACTTTAGAAGAAATCAGAACCAAAATATTGGAAAGAATGTCCTTGACCAAAACATTAGGCCACCTTTCCAAGAAAATTTCGTTGAAGGATCAACTTCTGAGGAACCTACAGAAGATGTAGAAATAAACAATGTCACTGATGACAAAAATGAACCAGAAGTTTTCCTATCCCAGGATGATCAAGAGAATCACATCCTTGAAACATTCCAAACTCATTCAGGTGAAACTTTTGATTTTAAGGAAGGCTATGACACAGCAATTTATGAGGTTCATAAACAGTACAATTTGAGAAGCAGACGGATTGATGTGCCAGAGAATAGCAAACAGAAAACTGCAAAAAAAATGTCAAAGGTAAAGTTAACATCCCTCCTGTACAAAACATTCCCCCTGTACAAATTCTGTCTAGGACAACTCCTAACCCTTCAAACCCAATAATTGAAGATGTGTCTGACAATCAACCAAACAATAAACAACAATCTAATACTTTTCCTCCTGTAGGAAATGTAGAAGAAACAGTAGAAATTAGTTCAGAAACACCTTCAAATCAAAATTTCACTCACAAAAAAGAGAAAAACGTTGAAGACCCAAAAAATAGAGAAAACACAACTGTGCAAAACACTAAAACTCAAACAGAAAAACCTTTCAATCTAGAGGCTGAAATAGGCAAACTAAAGATAGCTGTTCCTTTATCAGAATTGGCTAAACATGATGTCTATATAAGTCAAATCAGCAAATCTCTAAACATTAACATTACTGGAATGGATGATTCAGTAAATATTCTTGATGATCAACCCAAACTCATTTTTGGCCCCGAGGTAAATGGCAAACCAGAAAGTGGAGGAACTCCTCCATTTTATGTAAGCCTGAATGTTCATGACAAGATACTCCATAATGCAATGCTTGATTCTGGAGCATCTCACAATTTGATGCCAAAAGCAGTGATGGAAATATTAAATCTGGACATTACCAGACCGTACAAAGATTTATTTTCTTTTGATTCTAGTCAGGTAAAATGTTTAGGTTTGATTAAAGATTTGTGTGTGACTTTGGTACAATATCCTGCTAAATCTGTTTTGATGGATATCATAGTTGCTGATATTCCCCCTAAATATGGTATGTTGTTGTCTAGATCTTGGGGTGCTAAACTTGGGGGGTCTATTCAACTAGACATGTCATATGTGACTATTTCAGTATTTGGTCAGCCTAAAAGACTTTACAGAGAGACATTGATGAAATATTTAGTCAGTAGCCATGAGAAGCCTGAAAATTTCCCTGTCTATTCTATACATTCTGATATGGACTCTTTTATTTTATACAATGCTGAATTGGATCTTCCTACTGAAATAGAAGCTCCAGAATTGGAAACTACAACCAGAACTACAAACAAAACTACTGTGAAGATTGAAGAGATTTCTGAAAACAAGGAAACACCAGATGATCGAGAAATACCAGAAAAATATAAACAACTAGCTCCTGTTAAGAAACATTTTAAAACAATTGATGAGGATTATGAACATGAAATTCTGTGGCATTTAGAATTTGATGGTTCAGTAAACAAATTAGGAGCAGGAGCTGGGATTTGGTTACCTAATGTTGAAAATAATCATGCTGAAGGTCATGCTTATAGGTTGAATTTCAAATGCACTAACAACATGGCAGAGTACGAAGCTCTTTTATTAGGGCTTAAACATGTCAAGAAGTTAGGGGCTATCAGGGTATCAATCATAGGAGATTCCGAGCTAATTATTCAACAAATTAAAGGAGAATGTTCAACAAAAGACATGAGATTGAAACAATACAGAGAAACAGTTGTGGAAATTCTCAACACCTTTCTACAAGCTCAACTTTCCAAGATTCCCAGGAAACAAAATTTGCATGCTCACAGTTTAGCAATGTTTGCTAGTATATGTAAATTACCTTTTGATCCTAATCATCAGTTTTCAGCTGAGATTAGACATAGGCCTGCTATACCGGACAATCTTTTGAATTGGCAAGTATTTGTAAATAATAATCAAATCAATAGTTTTTTGACACTTCAAAATGAGTTTTCTAACTGTAATATAGATGAAGACATAACAATTAGTGAATCTGATCAAGAAAAAGAACAAAAAATAGATATTTCAAGAGAGAATGCAATTCATATGCTGCACCCAACCACATTCACAGAAAAATACATGCAGGATTTGAAAAACATGGAATCTGATGAGATCATAGAAGATGAAACTGAAATCATCAATTTGAAAGACAATCATTTGCCCAAAGGTTTAACTCCTTTGGAAGATCTTTTTGATTCAAATGACATTCCATTCAGACCTAAAATGGAACCTGTTAAGGCTGATATTGAAGAGTGTAACTTAGGAACCCCAGAAAATCCCAAAATGGTTAAATTATCCAAATCTCTATCAGAAGATCAAAAGGTTAAATATGTTGAACTCTTAAAGGAATTCCAGGACGTTTTTTCCTAGAGTTATGAAGACCTTAAAGCATATGATACATCCATAATTCAACATAATATACCTTTGAAACCAGATCAGAAACCTTTTAAACAAAAACTTAGAAGGATCAATCATGTTTTACTACCTTCAATTGAAAAAGAAATTAAAAGGATGTTCGAAGCAGGGATTATAGCTCCTATCAGGTTCTCTGAATGGGTTTCGAATCTAGTACCAACAAGGAAGAAGACTGGAGAAATTAGATTGTGTGTTGATTTAAGAAATTTGAATAAAGTTTCTTTAAAAGATAACTATCCTTTGCCTAAAATGGACCATATTCTACAGAGGGTAGTGGGATCTTCTAGGATATCTCTACTGGATGGATTTTCAGTGTATAACCAGATTCTGGTTCATCCTGAGGATCAAGATAAAACAACATTTACAACACCATGGGGTACTTTTAAATATGTCAAGATGCCATTTGGACTCAAGAATGCAGGAGCTACATTTCAGAGAGCAATGGATATTGCTTTTGCTAAAGAAATACATGATTTTCTGGTAATTTATCTAGATGATTTAACGGTCTTTTCCAAAACAGATCAGCAAAATTTAGATCATCTAAGGCAAGTGTTTATAAAGTGCAGAAAATATGGCATTTCTTTAAACCCTAAAAAGTCATTGTTTGGTTTGGAAGAAGGAAAGCTCTTAGGTCACATTATTTCTAAAGATGGCATTAGAATTGACCCTGAAAGAATACAAGCAATTTTGCAGATACCTCATCCTAGAAATATAAAATAATTGCAAGCCTTTATAGGAAAGATTAATTTCTTGAGAAGATTTATTTCTAGCTTAGCGGAATTACTTAGATTGCTTACTAACATGCTTAAAAAAGATTCAAGCATTGACTGGACTGTAGAAGCCAAGAAATCATTTGAGGAAATTAAAATGGCTTTAACTAGGACACCAGTTCTTACCAGTCCAAAGTTTGATAGAGATTTCATTATTTTTTCATTTGCTTCTGAACATACAATTGCAGTTGTTTTACTACAAAAAGATGATCAGGGATGTGAAAAACCAATTTCCTTTTTTAGTAAAGCACTTAGAGATGCATCTTTGAAATACAATATCATGGAGAAACATGCTTTTGCATTAGTAAAAGAAATTAAAGATTTCAGAGTTTACATATTATATTCTCATGTGATAGCTTATGTGCCTAATGCTGTAGTTAAAGATATCTTGACTCAAGATGGCATTGAAGGCAAAAGAGGTAAGTGGATAGCTACCATTTTGGAATATGATATTGAAATTAAACCAACAAAACTCATAAAAGGTCAAGGTTTGGCTCAACTCATGACTGAAACTAATTGCCAAGCTTTAGACATTAACGAACTGGATGACGAACAGGAGATGGTGACTCCACAGATCAGTCAAGCTTTCTTAGATTCTCCCTGGTACACTGATATCATTCATGTTTTATTAAACCTGCAAACTCCTCCAGGGTTGTCCAGAACGAAAAGAAGATTTTTGAAAATGATATCTTTAAAATATTGTATTTTAGATAGCACTCTATTTTGGAAAAATCATGAAGAAATCTTATTGAATTGTCTATTAAAAGATGAAGCTGATAAAGTTCTTAATGAATTTCATGCAGGGGATTGTGGTGGACATCTATACTGGAAATCAACTGCAGACAAAATCTTAAGGGCTGGTTTTTACTGGCCAACTTTGTTTTCAGATGTTAAGAAATTTGTAACAACTTGTCATAAGTGTCAGATCTTTGAGGGTAAAAGAAAGTTGTTACCTTTACCATTAAGACCAATTTCCACAGAAAGACCCTTTCAACAATGGGGATTAGATTTTATTGGAGAAATTCATCCCTCTTCCTCTGGGCAACATAGATGGATTTTAACTGCCACAGATTACTTTACCAAATGGATTGAAGCTATCCCATGCAGACAAGCCAATGATTCTGTAATTATAATGTTTTTAGAAACCAACATACTTTCTAGATTTGGTTGTCCAGAAAAAATCATAACAGATAATGCTGCTGCATTTAAATCAAAGAAAATGATTAGTTTCTGCAACAAATATCATATTACTTTAGGCCATTCAACAGCCTATTACCCTAAGGGTAATGGACTGGCAGAATCTTCCAATAAAAGCCTTATTAATATCATTAAAAAATTACTGGAAGAAAAAAAAAAGAATTGGCACAAGAAACTGACCAATGCATTGTGGGCAGACAGACTTACAACTAAGAAATCAATTGGGACTAGTCCATATGAATTGATTTATGGCATTGAAGCAAGATTCCCATCATCTTTAGGAATTCCTGTTATAAAATTACTTCAGGAGGCTCAAGTGGAACCAAATGATATTCAAAGGAGAATTAACCAAACAATTCACTTGCAGCAAACCAGAGAAGAAGTGTATCAACGATCCCAAGTCTTGCAAGAAAATTTAAAGAAAATGTTTGATAAAAGGACTAAAGTAGAAGATTTTCAACTAGGTGATAAAGTCCTAAGATGGGATTCTAGAAGAGAAGAAAAAGGGAAACATGGGAAATTTGATTTCTTATGGAAAGGGCCTTATATCATTCATGCCTTGTAGGGAAACAACACATACTTTTTGAAGAATTTGGACAATTCAGAAGCTGAGGAAGGACCAGTCAATGGTCGAATGCTGAAGCATTATTTTGATCCTATTTACTAGGATGTTTTGATTTTTCTAACTTGTACATAATATATCCTTTTTTAATGCAGTTTTGAGTGGATGGTGACTTCTTGGTGTTGAAGCCTGAAGCGAAGGCCCTAAGCTTCAAAAGTTCCACTATCATATATACAATAAAGCTACCAGAAGAAGGAGATTACATGGTTTAGTTTGAAGACATTTTGAGGCAACTGACCTGTTGTTCTTGACTTTTCACAAGGAAAAGCCATCCCCAAGTGGAGCCAGTGTTAGACTCCTATACCAATAGGTGTCATTTTTCATGATTGTCTTGATTGAACTATGGAATATGTTCAAACTTTTTTCTTGAGAAAAGGTGTTCCATATTCTTGAAAAACCAAAAAATCAAAAAAAATTTAAAAAAATTTAAAGAGGGTATACCCTAAAAGAAAAATCAAAGGGTAAGAAAAATAAATTGGTCAAGAAAATGAAAGAAATGAACCCCAAGCAAAAAATAGACCAAGGAAAGTGTGCAAATCCAAATGCCACTACTATTTCATTTTTGTAATAAAGCAATTGTGTGCAACTTGTCAAACTTTTGCCACAATTTATGAAGAGTCAAACTGTTTAAACTTGACTCATTCATGTTTCCATTTCATGTTGTAGAATAGAGAATAAATATCTAACCAAACAGTTTAATCTTGGTAGATAAGTAGATAGGTAGAGTTAATAAAAGGTGCTCAACAGTTTAATCTGAGCCCTTGGATGTAATAAGGGTAGAATTAGATAGATTGGTCATGTAAAAATAAAAAGGTTGATAAGGGTTTGCAAGTCCAAATGCACCCTAATAAAGAAGAGAAAATGATAGTGTCAAGTAGATAGGGTAGGTAGATGGTGTTGCAAATTTTTATGTGATGAATGATGCTGCTAAATGTGTTTAATCCTTTACTTTCATCACAAGTACTGAAGCAGAAAATACACTGGAAAATCACAGCAAGAAAAGTCAAAATCATTAACTTCCCACATCAATTTCCCCTTAAGTTTTACTAATTTCCCCCAAAGTGCTAAGGTATTTGGAGATCAAAGGGGCTCAAGGCATTTCCTTGACTTTTGGAGGGACCGGACCCTCGGCCTAATGATCAAAAAGACCTAAGTACTTGAAGTTATTTATCATTATAATCATTCATTTTTAACATTTTCCTAAGTAAAATCCAATTTTACTTAGGAAAATCATGCCATATTTCATAAAATACCCTCAAAATTACTTGCTATGCTATGTTTAAGTGTTGAAATTAAGATGATATCATTTACTTCGGAAATCTTCACTTTCTTAGTTGTAGTTAAGTGTTTTGAGTTTACCATGTCCCTTTGTCATATTGTCTTCTGATTTATTTACTAAATCCCTAGTAAAAAGCCCTTATCTTATAGTACTTAACTCATTTTATCTAATATCCCAAAAACCCATCTATTAGGATTTTAACCAAAGTATTTATTTCCCCATGCATTTATAAAAAATCCACATTATGTGCCCTTTGGTTAAAATATATCATTATATAATAGTCCCGCCCCTTATGATAATTGAATTGATTTAATTCCATTATCATATAATAAAAATATGAAAAACATTAAACATATAATTCGTATGTTTAAAACAAAAACAAAAATAAACCAAAGTTTAATTAAAACTAAACTTTGGAGATCTCGCGCGCAAAGTTTCTTACCCCGACCCTTTATAACCATGGGATTAATTAATTAACTGGATTAATTAATAACCAACTTTTCCGCCTATCAAAGCAACCCCGGGATGATTAGTTAAAAACTAATTACATCGGGCCCGCATGTTAACTTTCTCGTCACCTTCCCGTCTTGCTAACCGTCGGATCATCCGCCTGCAGATCAACGCTCCACAGCGATTCCGCTAGCCATCCCTCGACAGAACTTTAACACGTGGGGGCACGGTGGTTTTGAAACCGTCCTCCGACCACGTGTCCACTGCCCAATGGAATCGCTGCCCTCATGTTTAATACCACCATTGCCCATAAGCGGTGCAGGAATTACCGCTTACCGCCCGACCCCTGCCACATGTCATCCCGTACCATAATGACGTCATTCCTCGATAAAATAAAAATCCCCTTTTGACTTTGGAAATAAAACAAAATTCATTTTTTTTTCAGTGATTTTCATTGCTGAAAGCGACTGCGCCTCCCGCTTTGAAATTCAAATTTCCACTGAAAATTACTGTTCTATCCCATTTCGTTCAAGAATTCTGCTGGACCAGTGTTCGAGCATCTTCTCACCACCACTTGATACCTGTTAAATCCAAGTTTTCCTCCGAAAACAAGTATTTATTCTATTGCGCTCCGAAATTCAAAAGAAACTCTGTGTTTCGTGTTTTTTCACTAGATTAGTGTTAAAATCTTATCACTAAGATCATTTCCTGAGCTGTAAAAACTGTGAATTGTTCCCCCGAACCTGCAACTGTGCCAATTTCCCTCATTAAAACTGAAATCACGACATTTATGTGAAGAAAACCCAGAAACTTTCATTTTGAACACACAAGAACCAAAATGGAAGCCCCGGCAGCCCTGAATGTAACCCCATTGAATGCCCCCCACAGAGAATTAGAATATTTGCCCTTAGTGGATAAGGACTTCCAAATTAAAGACTTAGTGTTTGATGAAAGCCCCCTTCGAAGTTATTTTCGCTGCAGAGACGATTATTTGAAGGGATTGGATGTCATTGGGTTGTGGGAATCCAATTTCCCGAGATATCTCATCCCCTTAGTCCTCATTTTCTCAGAAATTATCCACTACTGCCATTCTAACTATGATCCAACTCAAAGAGCAGTAATGTCCCCTGACCAGAGTGTTCTTTTCCCCATTACTCCCCAAGCCATCAATGCAATGCTACATTTTGAACCTCATCAAGAGCTAACTCCCTTGTCTATGGAAGAACTGATTGAAAAGTCTAATCAACTGTCTCCAGAAAATTGAAATCCATTTGCCAAACTTTTATGTTGCCTGAACATCAACCTAAGAGGCCACCTCCATATGGTTTTTCTTACTTTAACAAGTTGGGCAGACTTATCCTCAATATGATATCCTTTGTTATGGGTTTCAATACAAGTGAATATGTTGATGAAATAACCTTGGTATTGCTGTCTATATTTACTCCTGGGCAACCTCCTGCAGTAAAATATGATTTTGCATCCTTCATTTCCAATAAAATCCATGACCAGTTCATGAGGCTAGATAATGAGAAAGTGTTCAAATATTCCTTAGTTATTTATCATCTCCTCATCTATTATCAATCTGAGAAGTTCCCCTTCCCTGTTAAAAAGCTTGATGCCAAGGGAAAACCTAGATCAGTTATATTTTGGTCCGCCATAACTCACTCTTCCTATGAGTCTCCCTATTCCCATGCTGAGTTCATCGATCTTTCTGTATATCCTGCAACTACCTTGTTGACAGGAATTCCTCCTCCAAGGCTCAGTAATGAAATCAAGAAGACTTTGCAGCTTTCAAGGACATATAAAGTTGGAGACTGGTATTTATATCAAAACCATTCAGTCATCAGAATCTATGGATGTGAATTGCATCCATTCAAGTTGCCAAAATATGTGCCCATGAGTCTTTTTGCCTTGGAATATTTCAGGCAAATGAATAATTCTGATATGATTCATTTTTGTACTGGAAAAAGAAAGCCCAACTCAGGATCAAAAGTCAATTAGGACCCTTCATATGCAACTCTAGAGATGCTGATCGAGAAGCAGAAGATATACTACAAAGCCATTGCAAGTTCCAAAGAAGTTTCCGTTGGGTCCCTTATGATCCATTTAGTTTTATCTGTGATAAAAGAATGAAGAACAAATCTTCCCCTTATTTTCACCACAGGATTCCTGATATAGAACAATATGCTAACCAAGATGAATGGGTGGAAGAAACACTAGTTGAGGAAGAAAGTGAAGAAGACAAAATGAACAAAATTATGAAAGACCTTGAGAAAAACTTTGACTTAGAATCTTTTGCACAAGTGCATGTACCTTACATTAGCACTTCCTCAGCAGGAAATCTACAGCAGGGATTACAGGAAAGCAGTCCATCTATTGCAGTAGAGTCAAAAGGCAAAGGAAAGGAACCTGAAATACAGGTCATTGAAACTTTTATCATGGCAGAGAAACCTCAAACCTCCAGAGCACCTGATCAATCACAAGTTTCTCCCACTCAGGTAAAACATCCTGAAGTTTCAGAATTACAAACTCCATCCAATATGGAAATAGGAAAGAAAAGGCAGGTTCCAGATACTACTCCTCCCAAAGAGTCCTCAGAGCTACATCAAGCCAAAAAACAGAAACCCGATCCACTTCTAGATGTGGAAATCATTGATGGAATGTTTGATGATGGAAGAGAAGATAGTCAACTGACTGGCACAACAAGTGAAACACATACAAGCCACAAAGGAAAAGAATTGCAAGAACAGTTAAGTACTGAAGTATCTTCTTTTAAACCACCAAAACCAGATACAGGTGATATAAAAAGAACTTTTATTAACATAAAGGCAAAGAATGATCCATTGAGAATGAAGGTTTATGATCAATATCTGAAAATGGCTCCACATAATCAGGAAAGGTTAATGTCAGCATTTGACATTTCACAAGGCAAAATGATGATGAGCCACTTTAAATCCAAGGTGCCCAAACCCATGACAGCAGCTGATTATATTAGGACCAATTTTGAGGTCCTGGCAAAAGACATTCATCCCTTGGACCAGATAGAGCTGCATAAACAAACTGGGGAAATGGTGTATTCCACTCTTACTGATAAGGCCATGGCAGCCTTAAGGCTGCAAGATTCTTTAAATAACACAAGCACCCAATTGCAAGTTGAAAAGGCCTCTTCTCAAGCCAAAGATAACAGAATAAAGTCTCTGGAAGACATAATTATTAGTTTGGGTCACAACCCCAAAGATATCAAAAGCATTGAGGCACTAATCAAAAAGAAAGATGATGATATTGCTGCACTAAGAAAGCAGTTGAAATTACCAGCCTCAAGACATCCCCAGACCCAAGAAGTTTTGAAGGAGAATTCGCAGGAAGAGATAATGGAGTTGCTCTTAAAAATGTCTGAGCAACTGAGTGAAACAGAGAAAGAATTGGAATAAGCTTTACAAGAGAAGGAAGCTATCATGCAGGCATCAATCACAGAAGCTACTACAACTACAGGTACTACAACAACAGATCAACAAACAGAATCAGCACAGGTAGACACTTCTGGTTTAAGTTCTGATGAATTGGTAAAACAAATGGAAAGTTTAAAACTCGGGGTCACAGAACTTAAAACCACAAAATTGCAGTTAGAAAACTTGGAGCAGAAATATGATATGTCCAAAAGAACTGTTGCAGATAATACCAGGGAAATTAAAAGATTGGAAAAATTGGTTAAGGCTTTAGAAAAAGATCTTTCATTAGAAAAGCCTTTGAGAGAAATAAATGAAATTCTTTGGACCAATATAATTGATTCAATAAAAAATATTTGGAATTTTGTTCAAACAATCTTTGAACAAAATGACTTGATCAAAGTAGCTCAGAAAGAAATAGCTAAAACAAGAGATGAATTAAAGAACAGACCTGAGCAAGCTAGTCAACTCATACAGTTTCTGAACACACGGACTAAGCAACAGCTTTCAAAGTTAGGAATTGATGACAGGACATGCACTATCTTAGAAATAAAAAGGGTTTTTACCAAAAGAACTCTTATGCAGAATTTGGAAAGGAAGTGCTCAGACATGCAAGAAGAAATCAATGCTTTTAAAGGGAAATTTCAGGTTTTATTAGACAATGGGTTACCCAGTCCTATGCTAGCAGGTGACAAGATAATGGACCTGGAAACCTATGTTACTAAAATAGATATACATGCTCATAACACAACTGTTCTTTCTATCAATGCATCACAAGCAACATTGCCGACAGGGAGGAATCTCTATGATAGATTGAAGAATTTATTTCATCTGGAGCATGAAGTAAAGTATTTGTTCCCTAGTCAGCCCACTTTTTACAGATACACAGAAGCCGATGAGACATTGAGAAAACTTAAAAGAACTGTAATAGCAGAAGATCAATGGTGGGAAGACTTACTGGAAATTTTGTAAAATTTATCTTCAGGCAAAGAAATTTGTCTTTTACCATCATGTAAAGGATAAATAATGAGCACAGATTAAAGAGTATCAGTTGAACAGGTTAAAGAGTATCCGTAGAAACAAAGAGTATCAGACAAGCAAAGGAATTACTCAAAGGGACAACATCGAGCCCTATTATAGCACCTGCCTCCAGCACATCCACAAAGGAAGGAAACAACACATCAGCAGTTACTTGTTATTCTATCTACGAGACCATTTGTCTCCTTTTTATTTGTAAATTACTCCTTAGTCACCCTAGATTATTGGCTAGGTTAGTGTGAGATATTTTCAATTATTTTTTGTATAAATAAACCCTCAAAGAGAGTGTTGAGGGTGGATTCTAATACTTGGCTGTGACATTGATGTTTTTGGAATAAAAAGTGTTTTGGAGAAATTTATTTGTGGCTTACTGGATGACAATTTGAAGCTCAGGACTTTTTGCAGGATTCATGTGTCGGACTGCAGTTCAATAAGTCTTTCTATCCTATGTTTTAGGTTTTATATCCGTTTATAATATCATTATGTCCATTTCTGAATAATTTACATAAAGGATTGAATCGGAATTTACTTAATTGTACTCTGATTTCAGATGTGATTATTCTTAATGTTTTCCTCTAAATTGGTTATAAGCACGAATTCTTAAATGCTCTTGCTTTGCTAATTTAAACATTCTTGATTACTATAATAAAGAATTCTTCATTACTCTTTGTTTGTAGTCATCTCATTTCTCTCTTTTTAACATGGTGAAAGATTCTTAGCTGCCTTTCATCCCTTCAAAATCATCCCATCCACTTTAAATTTTAAGGATTGTTCTCTGTCTGGCTATCTTGCCCTGCAAAGCCATCTTGTGTGTAGAATAGAAATCCAGTAAATCCATCATTTGACTCCATAGCCCAATGGACTGAAAATCTTCAACCTTGCCCCTAGTTTGCGGATTCCACCATTTTCAAACAAATTCTTGGATCTATAACTAGCCTAAAACCTTCTAAGAACAAAGATAAATCATAAAGAGAGAGCCCTCTCTGGATGCAGATTGGCTAGATTCTGAATCTGAAGGTTGGTTTGTGGTTACCTTGGGTATACTTTCCTTTTCCACAACTTCAAGGAAAACCTGAGTGATAACAGAACGCAGTGATCGAAAGGATTGTGATCTGTCAAGCTAGGAACGAGAAGCAGCATTTGTTCTTCGACAACAACAGCATAGGACTTGAGGTAGGCAATCTATCGTAGCTTTGTCTTTTGTAACTAGGAATCGATATCGTAGCTTGTTTTATTTGTTGCTAGACCCACTCTAGGGCTAGTGGGATTGCCTCTGTCCGCAGAGGGGATTTACCTCTCCAACAAATTGGCAACTCCACTAGGAAATAGTGTGAGTTTGTATTCCGTCCTTTAGGTCGTCTTCTTGGTCTTATTTGGCTTAGCTTGCTTTTCTGATTATCTTTGCTAATTCTAAGACCCCTGTTCAGCCCCAGAGGATCAATTTGACCTCTGTTTTTCCAAAATTTCACCTTTCCAAGGCTGTCTTGATTGGCGCGGGTTCTAGCCTGACAGTCGCGCCAGCTGGCGCTAGTTTCCGGTTTATCACTCGCGCCATCCCCTGTTTGGCGCAGATTACATCCAAATAGTCGCGCCAATCCCTGTAGGTGCTAGGGTTTTCTCTATTTTGGATTTTTTGGTCTATATTGGTATCTCTGGGTGTTTTCTTAACTTGATTTGAATGCTTTGAGTTTGTTTTTTACTGAGAATAGCCCTTATCCTTCGGTTGTTTGCCCTCTTCTCTCAGTTTTTCTTTTCGGCCCTAGGTTTTCTAGGTGCTTCAGCCTGCTGAGCCTCCCGTGGGAGTTTTGGGTCCTTCGTTTCGCAGTCAACTTTTTTTCTTCTTCTTTGCATTCAACTTCTTGGATCCATTTGAGTGATTGTGTTAATTGAGTGATTGTCCTCTCTTTCGTTCAATTTTTCTCTTGTCACTCCAAGCCTAGATTACATGGCTTGTTTGGGTATCTTTTGAGATCTTTCTTTGATTTGAGGGATTTCATCATTGGTTTGAATCTTGTTGGGCTTGTTTTGAGTTGAGTGAAATATTTTTGTTTCAGCTCTCACTTCACCATTCTCGAATTGGTGTTTTGATTCATTTTTCAAATCATTTAGTGCATTTTCTCTGATATATTGAAAAATACAAAAAAAAAAAAAATTTTGCATTCTTGATTAGCATAGTGAAAATTGGAAAATATTTCACATTTCTAGCATTATATAATTCTAGGGAAGAGATTTTCAGTTTCATTAGCTTGCATCAAATTCAGTATTGGATGTTTTGTATGTTCATATTGTTGCTATCACTTGGAAGCTCGTAACTCTCTCGTAGATAGCCTTTCATTGAACGAAATGGTACTTTATGGCATGTAGCTTACATTAGAGATTTGTGAGATTCAACATTCGGTAGGACCTTGAAATTGAAACATAAATCGAAGATCAACTTAAAATTTATTTCAATTAACCTAAGGCAACATTGAAACTTAACACAATATTTAGTGGTCTAAGTTAGAGACGTGTTCCAACGTCTTTAAGCCTAGCATCTTTCACTCGCCATCTGGCTTCAGACATCGCTAGTATGGACTTGTGCTCCCCATACCATCGAGTATATAAAGGGATACTCCTCTAGGTTACAATCCTTTTATCCGTAGGAAGCCGAGTCTGCCGCCTTGTAACCGTGATACACCGAACACAGCATTCAGAGAGACTACCTGCACGTACGTTGAGTCCTTGGTCATTTCTCTTTAATTTTATAACCAAGGTGTATATGGCAGTTCACAGGAACCTAGTACACCCTTCTACCTAGACTACCTGAGCAGTCATTTTCGGTCTTTACTGACTCCATAAATTTGAAAAGATCATTGAGCACTTGTCCTTTCATGCTGGTTTTAAACCTGAAAGTGATAGAGTCATATTTTTCCAGTTTCTTGACTCTTAAAATATGAAATGGTAGAGTTTTTTTTCAATTTTTTAAAAATTAACTACCCACAAAATATTCCTGGTTAAAGCTAGTTTCCTTAGGGTGTTGTTTTGAAAGTTGTTTCTGATGGCAATGTTTTCAGAGTTCACTAACCCAAGAATCCCTTCTGAAGGGAATCCTGGTCCTTTTCCTGCCTTTGGGAATGTTGGTGCTCCTTATGTGGCAACGCTGTCCCTACCTGGTTTAACTGTTGGATTGCCTGTACGGTTATTTTCGACCTCGGTGGTCCCGAGTGTTCCGTCCACCGTACAACCATCTCCTCCACCTGAACAACATCATGTTGCTTCTAAGGTGGACCTCTCCCCTTCTTCGCCTATTTCTTCGTCCTCCTCTTCTACTTTGCCTAGTGAAAGTATAGATTCTAGTAACTAGGTGGCTAAGAAGAAGACCAAGAAGAAGAAGTCAGATAAGCGAGAGGCTAAGACTACAGCGACTGCACTTAAGAAGCTTTCCCTTGCAGAAACATCCACGCTTCCACAGAAAGTCAAATTCCATTGCATGCTCTGCAAAGGTAACCATTTGCTTCGAGACTACCCTGGTATTCCCAAGGTACTTCAAGCATGGTTCGACGGGCACCCACTGTTGCCTTTGGCTTCTGGAAGTCATATTATTGGCACACCTTTGACTAGCTCTGGTAAGACTCGTAAGATTACCAATCCCTGTA
The DNA here is from genome assembly GCA_034641835.2 of Pinus albicaulis. Lineage (NCBI taxonomy): Eukaryota > Viridiplantae > Streptophyta > Pinopsida > Pinales > Pinaceae > Pinus > Pinus albicaulis. The sequence continues at coordinate 57,735 of JAXQQM020057760.1, read as the reverse complement.
ATTTGTGTGAAGGGCATCACCCCATTCACCTTTGTCCATACATGGATGAAGCCAAGAGAGTGTTGGACAACCCTACTATTTCTGCACCCTGCCTTCTGGCTGGTTACTAGAAACTTTCTTTGAGTCCTCCACTAGTTGATTCAAAGGTCGGTCAAGAGTTATCCTTGGTCGGTCCCACTCCCCCGGAAATTCAAGTTCAGGAATCTGTTCCCGCCCAACCATTGGTCAAGGAATCAGTCGATCTGACCCCATCTGCAGTTCATCAGATCTTTTCCATTGATAGAAGATCTCATCCCCCTCATGTTCTTCTTGTTTCATCAGATTCTTCGGACTTGGAGAAAGATTCTTCCATCCCTGTAGTCCAAGAAACTACTCCTCCTACTCCCATGATGTACATCTCGGAGGATGCTCCTCTTACTCTGGTAACACTAGGGGACAACCATCTCAGTTTGATGGTATCCCCTCCAAGTAGTTTGGTTGCTTCCTTTGATTGGAGTCAATTTTTCGGATACCGCCTTCCGTCTTATGTGCCTTTCTAGATAACGGTACAAACCTTTGATCTGGTCGTACCTAGCACTATTATAGATGAAGGCGTGTTTGTTAGTATTCTGTCTTCAACTACTTGGAAAGCTTTTGGTTCTCCACTGCTTATGCATGTTACCTAGAATCTGTTGGCTTTTAACAGAGGAACCAGTCAACCGTTAGGGATCCTTCCAAATTTTCCTGTTACTTTGGGAGGGAAAACCGTCCACATAGACGTGATGTTTTTTCCAGGCCCCTTAGATTTCAATTTACTCTTGGGGCATGACTATACTTATGTCATGGGGGCAGTTGTCTCTTCCTTCTTTCGTGTGATCTACTTTCCGCACAAAGGTCGAATCGTGACCATTGATCAGCTTTCATTCTTTGGTCTTGGCATGACATCTGGTCCACCATCGTCCCTTCCAGGTCTTTATCCGTTGGTTGTATACTCCCCACCGTAGGTTAATTATGTGGCTACCTATCCCGTGCCCGCAATCAGTGATACTGCCATTATGCATAGTGTGCTGGGGGCATTGGGTCCTGATTTCCAAGATGTTGTTCTCCCATTCGGTGTGGAACTCTTGGAAGCCATGACTTCTTATTCATCATGATGAGCTATCTTCGGAGCAGGGTTCTTTTTCTTGTGTCACACTCCTTAACAAATGAAAAAAGTTGGTCGAGGATAGTTCGTCTTCTATGTCAACCTCGTAAAAAATGAATTAGGTTTCGAGGATGGTTCTTTTAGGGTTTCAACCTCGTTAAAAAAATGAAATGTGTTCCCGTTCAATTCGAGTCTTTGTGAGATCTCGTAAAATCCCAGTCGAGTCTTTCTCTTCATCTCATTTTTGAACCTTCACTCCATTTCCTATGGACTGAAGCTTGGGGGGCATGTACACCTTGAATTGAGTCACCATGCTGGGGGGCATGCCTATTTTTCAAGAAGAATTTATTTTTTGTTTCAAGCTTGTGTCAACATGAAACCAATCTCAAGCATAGTTTACTTTTGTTTTTGAGCTTGCAAAAAAAATGAAATATTTAGGTTTTATACCCTTTGTGAACATTTTTCCTGATTCTTGGGTCATTACTTATTATGCATATTATTTAACTGATACATTTGCTAAATATTGTATTAGGCATTTTCATAATTTGTATAAAAGCATCATCACATGTACAAAGATCCGTGTAGGAAAATAGATGTATATATATATATATATATATATCGTTTGTTTACAAGCCGTGTGCATCATAAAACCCACAAAAAATAATATATGTCTGTTTCGGTACATCATGAGACAACATGTCTCTCAAAAATGTGCAGAAGTAAAGCCTAATGCCTAGTCGGCGTGGTGCTCATGATAGCACGTCACCGCCCATACCAACCTCCTCAGTAAGAGGTGGATACGGATGGGCACTCCCACAGTGTGCCTCTGATAGGCTAGGGGTACGTCATCAAAATGCGCATAATCAGGGACCCCACGAGTGATTCCCTCCAAGTTTTGTACTAGCTCCTCGTCAATGCCCTCGCCCTAAGGGTCAAAGTCATGAGGAGTCTTCCTCGCTATGGGAGACATGCCTGCAGGACGTTCTGGGCCAACATCTGCGTTCATATAAAATCAGCTGTCAGAACATGCATATATACTAAAAAAATTATAAACTCATGAAAATACAAAATGAGTCTTACTAAGTTCTTCATCCCAGTCCTCTCCCTCTGGGAGCAGAAGGTCTAGGTCTCTGGTAAAATATGTCCTGGCGTAGGGCCAATCCTCCATGACGATCAACTGTCATCGGAGCCAGTCAAATAACTCTGGCCTCCAGGACATCTGCTGGCCACCCCCTGATTTGGGCATTAGTGCCGCCCTTCGGGCCATCTGTGGCTCTCTCAGTGGTGGCTCCAGGACTATAGCCTCCTGGCACTGAAATATAGGTAATATTTCCAGGAAGAACGATACCAAAATCGACCCATACCTAAACTGTTTGAGTTTTGTCTTCTTGTATTTTGTGAGTTGCCGTTTGATGTTCATGGTCACGGCCTTGGCCCAGTTGAAGATAGTCGGGTTCATACACTCCGAAGAAAGAAGTAACTACATCTTTGTGGCCTCATGCAGTGCCTGCGATCCCGTAGCCCGCGTAATGGTGTGTATCACTACTCTCAGTGCTAGATTGAGGATGGTCTGAATGTCCACTTTCCCACTCCCTGTTCCTTTGCGTGCCTCTAGGCACACCCTGTTCATGACCATTGTCATGCTTTCTTCTGAAGGCTTGGTACCGGTCAGAATAGGGACTAGACCCCAGCGTGACAATCCAGTGATGAAATATACATCTGATACTTCGAGCTCAAGCTCTTGGTATCGAAGTTTGAATTTCTCCTCATCCTCATCCCAAATACTGATGAGATACTGTAGTAATTTGGGTTGGGCCCGGAGACATGGCGTGAGAAAGAAATTTTTAGCCTGAAATTCCGAAGAACATTCATGCATTGCTCATTTTCCATTTCATGTTCATCTTCTTCACTATGTTCTCTCTCTTTCCATTCGATAACCATATTTTTCACTTGATACCTGCATAAATCAATCATGGGAACATTGTAAGCCCCCTTGGGTATTCAAATTTACATTCCATTGGTTGCATTTTTTGGAAATTGAATGCAAATTTTGAGTTGCGCCGTTGGCGTGACTGTTTTGCTAACAACTTCGCCAACTGGCGTGACCCCTGTGTAAAACAGGGCATATTTGCATGGGTCCGTGCTCAAAACCCATGCCAACCGTGGAGCCCTAAATTTTGAAAATCCTTCTTTAAAGGACCTCAAATAACAATGAAATGCAGTAAAATGTAGCTTAAAAGATGGCCAAAGAGGTCGGCTCTTACCTGAACCGAACGTGATTCGATTTGGTCCACTGGATTGATCACACTCGTCGCCTAAATATCGAAGAAGAAATAAGTCACTATTGCTCTGCAAAGAGGTAAAAGTGAAAAGTAAATATTTTTTACCACTGTTGGTCTTTTATAACTTTTCAAAGTCCTAAAATAGGTTTTAAAACATATTTTTCGATATATTTTCATATTATTTTCATGGAATATGTTTTACACGCGTCTTTTTGTGCAGCAACAGGTTTTTCACGTGGTTTTGACGAAGAGACGAGTTGTATTTTATACTTTTTCGGACTCGGTAAAAACACAAAAAAGTCACTACTGGAGTCACCTTTCAGCTCTTTTCTGACTCTCTAAAACTGAAAAGATTTCTGAGTCGCTTGTCGTTTTGAGCTCGTTAAATTGGCTGCGAAATGAAATCTACCCGGTATATGTTTACCCATTTTTCAGTCTGGGATAGATTATTTATGAGAAAGGAATACCCTAGCCTATCGCGACTAGGAGGTTTTCTCAGACACAGTTTTCTACCTTTTCGGATCTGAGGAACTATCTACGAAAAGGGACTGTTGGATTTTTATTTTTTGCCTTCTTTTCAAACTCTCTAAATATGAAAAGATGTCGAGTTCTTCCTTTGTTAGACTCGTTAAAAATGGATGACATCGGACTCCGTCGCAATGACGTTACTCAAGTTTCTCCTTCCTAGGGCTCATAAAATGTACTAGGCTAGATTTGTCCAAAGGACAAACTTACATCGCAAGCACATGCTATCCCCTTCAATCTTGTTTTCAAAAATAATTGGGGTACTCACTAGAAATGGTGGGGGGAAATGGAACCAAAATTGTAGTCGTGTTGGCAGTATGTCGCTCTTGAACATGGCACTTGTCTGCATTTGTGTCGGGTTGGGGACATCTCATCTCGTTATCTACTTGCTTCCATGGGTTTGGGTAATCTCTTTTGACCACTCATCTGCTCTTTTCCACGTCACCATGACCTCAGATCCCTTGATGTCAAATACTACCAAATCCAGTGTCGTGCTGCCGATATGTTCAAGAGAAGTTTACCTATACAGTTTTCAACTTCCCTCTGATTCACTGTTGGTCTTAATTCACAAACATCATGTTCCTCTATCTCGTGTCGATGATGTGGGAAACATTATGGCCCACCTTCGATCAAGATAACTTCCTGTCGACTTCAGCTCATTATCCAGGAAGTTGATCTAGAGACTCCCTTCAGGTACCCTGGAATCCTGCATGCCTCAATGGCAGGTTCTTCGCATTCGACGCAAGGTTTTCATTATTGGCGTTCGATCAGATGATTATGCAGGTGTTCGACGCCAGATCACTATTCACATTTTGTAGATTGTACCTCTTGTACCTTGAGAGCCATTGTCATTATTGGTGGTTTCTCTCGCATCTGTTAACAGTTTTCATCATTGGCTGGTAATCAGATGATGTTCTTGCATGTTCTACTTCAGCTCACATATTCGCATGCTCGAACTTGTACTTTTTTCGGGTCGAGACAGAGCGCAAGACCCTGGATTTTGTTTGATGAAATCCAGGCTACAGGTCCTTTGTGGATTGTTATGACTCATTATATGACTCTTTTTATTGGATGGCTGCGACCATACCTGAATCTACTTGTTGATCCTTATTTTTTTGAATGGCTGCATCCATACCTTGGATATCGGTTTTTGTACACTTTATTATGGATGGTTGTGCCCATACCACATATCATGTATCAGAGATATTAGTTGTATTTGTACTTGCAGGTCTTCCAACGGCAGTGTTTTCAGTTGAACACATTCTCATAAATCATTTCACCCCTCCCTCTCTCTCGGACCCTGTTAGAGTCAGCCTTTGCAGCCTTCCTCCAGTGATCAAACATGCTCTTACAAAGTGATTTTAAGGTGTCAAGGTCAAATTTTTTCATTTCAATGAGTCTTCAAGCAAAATTTGGTCACTAGGCATTAGGTCTAGGGGTTGCTTTTACTCCTGTCAAAGTTGTCCAAATGTCAGTTCATGTCACCATTCAGCTGAGTGTACCATCGTTCAGAGGGTTTTCATCATCATCTCGGGTTCCAAAGAGTCATTTTACACCTTGTTCATGCTTCAGTTGTGCCTAGGTAAGGTCCATTTCCCTCTCCTAGGGTTTTGGAGGTAATTCCTCTTGGATGGTTAAATCATCGAAAAAAATTTATATCCTGATGTTCATAAACCTTCCCCTATCCTTAATGTACCTTATTAAACACTTCCCATCACTGAGATTCCCTAAATTCCTCATTTTTGCACAAACCCTAGTTTCTTGCCATAACTTGGCAATTTTCTAGGCTAAGCCTGTGTTTTGCCCTTTTGGACCCCTTCCCCTCACTCAATCTCTGAGATTCCACTTTCGCCTACTTCCTAACATCCCTCCCTACTTCCAAAAATTTCCCCAAGAATTTATAAGCCCCCTATCCCCTTCATTTCGCTTCATTTCGACAAAATCCCTTGTTTCACACATCGGGATAAGTTTCACTCAAAAGATGTTTCAGAGCAATAAAAGATGAATTTTGGAACATGGAGAGAGGTTTTTGTCCAAAACATGCCAAGTAAGAAAAACCTCCTTCACTTTTTACATAGGTATCATGGTTTTAGAGAAATGTCAAAAATACCGTTTCAAGAGAATCATGCACCCGCTTAGAGTAGTGTTGGGAGATTTGATTTTTGATAGGGTAAATGAAATCAAAATTGCATAATTCCACTTGTGTTGGAAATTAGACTCCAAGATATTTCCAACGAGCTATCACACGCCCGATTTGGACACCCGGAAGGTCTCCAAAAGCTTCCTACAAAATGCACTATGTAGCTACTCATGGAAAAGTGCGTGCAACCCACTTGAAACGGGTGAGACCCACTTGAGGGGCGCGACCCACTTGGGCGCCACAGCTAGTGTAAATTTAAACGGGTGAGACCCACTTGGGGGGTGCGAGCCACTTAAACCAGCGTGTGACCCACTTAAATCAGAACCCAGAAAATTCGTTTTTTGCGCCCAGATTCGATTCTAAAAAGCTCCAAAAGCTCGTAAAACAACTCTGAAGGTTTGAAGACTTTTGTGGATGATAGAGGTGCTCATGCCCTAGCACATTGTATACACGATCCTCACGCCCTCTAAGTTACCATCTTATCACCGTCGTTATGCCCTCTCATGTTTTGCACGTTTTATGTTGACTAGTATAAAGCTCCATCACCATACCAATGATGTCATCATCATTCTATCATAACGTCATATCCTTTTGTTTCACTATGGTCATTGTCATGTTGTTCCTATTCTCCATTTCATAAAACACAGTCCCATACTTGTTTGCTCCTTTGACAAATTTTGGCCATCATTATAAAATATTACCATACATTTTCATTTGGTACTCATTTGTCAAATTTACTTGTGATCAAAACAATGATAGTTTTTATGCCATTAAAACAGAGCCATCCTCATGATGATTTTGTTTTCCTTTGATACTTGGGTACATGTGTGACATTTATTGGGTTTTGAATATACATTAAAACTTTGCCTTAACTGCACCTATATCAGCATCCATATTGCAAATATCTTGTTTTTCAAAGCCATGTCAGAGACAGAGTCAGTTTATGAGCAGGAGTCGGACAGTGATTCCACAGCAGAGGGTAATGTGCCACGGAGGCCTCACAGAGCTGGCAAAGGTGGTAAACCATTATTGGGCTCGCATGCATGTCTGAAAAGCGAGAATGAAGATTCTGAAAAGGAGGTTGAGCGAAGCACTAAAACGGCGGAAAAGGCCTGATCCACTCTGGATTTTGGCCGAGGCTTCATTGGCTAGGAAAGATACATGATGGAGGGTCTTCTCTCGGAATTTGAGCAAATTTGGAGAAAATTTTGTCATTTTGAAATTTTTTTGGTCTAAAAACAGGTTTTTCGGTTAAGCGGGTAGCACGCCCATATGCTCATTTTATTTTTGGGACACTTGCTGAAGGAAATTTTTGCATTTTTGGATTTTTCATGGTAAGTTATGCATCCTCAAGCATTTCTTAAACATTTCATCAGATTCTGGATGGCCAAAAAGCTCAAAAACACCATGAAAACCCCCTTGCTGCCACCTTTTGCATCAGCAGAAAGTACTTCTGGGAGAATGAAGTTTTTGAGGGTCAACTGAGCTCCAAATTGGGAAATTCCACTTGGGTTGGATAGCCAACATCTAGGGCTTTCCAACGAGCTATCATGAGCTCAATTTGGATTCCGGGAAGTACCTAAAAATCAGGTTGAAAGGCGCGCGACCCACTTGTTTCAGGGGTGAGACCCACTTAAATTTTTGGCTGAATTTTCAACTTCCAGCTCAGATTTTCGGCCAGTTTGAACTAGTTTTGCTTGTGGATGAAATTTTTGGGTTTTCATGATGTAAATTGATGGTTGGCATGTAAATTTGGCTTATTTTTACCTATTCTAGAAGATTCACCTAAAAAAGTGAAAATCATGTAAATGAATCGCCCACTTTAGAGGCAAGTCGTTAGTCGCCAGATTTTAGTTCCTTGATTAGAATTTGGTTGAAATCGAATTTCCTTGTTTCCTCGAAGGAGGGAATTGCACCCTCAGAGGTGTGGGAAGGGGTTAGGACAATTCATATATTGGAATTTCTCAATCATTTTCAGAGGTTGGAGAGGTTGGACTTTTGGAAACTTTTGGCACCATTGTACATATTTTTTCATATTTTGGCTAAGGAAAGATCAGAGGTTTTGCGGCACCTGTTGGGATTCTTGTGGTGTTCTGTTCTTGATGGTGTTTTCTCTCAGTTTATTTTAAGTTCCTTCATGTTAAATGTATGCCATTCCTTTCATATGCTTCTGAAATTAAATGGATGAGTAGATGAGGTTGAATCCATTGTTTACAGTGCTCTGCCTTTGAATTCGTTTAATTTTGCATGTTTTCGACTGTTTGGAGAGGATTCAAGTTCTTGTTTTCCCTCTTCAGCTCCTTTTCGTTCTGGTCTATCCGTATATCCAATCAAAAGCATCAAGACCGTCACCTACCTCGCCCCAACTCGAATTCTGCAAAGGTCTGACCTTATCCCCCCGGACCCAAAATTTGTTTTTCCCATTTCTCCAACGAAAACCCAAAAATTTAAAACAAACTCCCCTATCCATTTACTAGCCTAAAATTAGTTCCCATTCCAAAGTCATCTCGCACCCTATTGTTCATTTTATCGAGATTGACGGAGAGAGCCCTCTCCTGTCCTCGTAGGGCTAGCTACGAGGCTGAGCGTGGTTTGATGTAGCCTTGAGTTTTACTTCATTTCAGCCTGAGGTAGATTTGAGTGCTAACATAGTGGCGACCATACTGGGGAGAAACTCAAAACATTTGCTTGTTATAGACGAAGTCTGAAGTCACGCCAGGTAGCCTTCGAAACGCTGTTGCTATGCATCAGCGAAGTAGATAAACGCTGCTTCAGTCGATCTCCGGTTTAACTTGTAATAGTAGCATTTAACTTGTAAATTGCCCCAGTACATGTATCAAGTTTAGATCTGATGGTTGATGGTGAACAACGATCAGACATCGCAAGGATGAAATCATTCACCTGGCGATTTCATTCATTGAAAAATCCAGAAATCGATGCTTCATGGTGACTTCACTGCAGGGAGATCAGTAGCTGTGAGATTTTCAAGATGGACTGAATCACAAGAAGATATGCTCCCATGAGCCGAGATCACATTCCAGGCTTTCCGAATAAGATGCCTAAGGTAGATTGGTCAAGGAATCTGCCTACGTTTAACGATGATGGTAAGAGAGATGCTGCTTTACATCTGGTTAGATTTCATATGCATATTCGCAAGTTGAAGGTGGATGTTCCTGAAGATTTCTTGATGAAGATATTCCTGGCCACTCTGGAAGGTGAAGCTCAGTCTTGGTATGAAAATTTGCCACTGGCCTGTATTTACTGTTTAAAGGATTTTCATGCCCTGTTCATTGAAAAATATCAAGTATCTTATCCATCATTAAATTTAGTTCATGACTGTTGCAAACATGCTTCTACTTTTATTGAAAGCCTTGAGAAATACTATGAAGATGATAATTTCATGGATGATGAGATCATGGAAGCCCTATATGAAAATCTATTTTAGCAGCATAAAGACGATCATGAAAATTTGCAGCAGGATCAAGATTTTAGTGTGGTGGAAGATGAAGGAATTTTGCATCTTGACAGTGAACAGGAATTATATGAAATGGATCAGCAGTATGAGGAAAGTTTGTATACTCCTTCACTTGAAATCAATGAAGACAATCACTGTTTGAGCAAAAGAAAACAAAAGGTATTATCTCCTCTGTCTGAAGATGAGATAGATCAGCTCTTGAACGGTCCTGTTCCAGCTCATCTTAACGCAGATTTGCAGTGTGCACATGGTCAAGAAGGTGATGGTGGAACTTCTTCCTTTTCTGAAAAGCATGACAGTCCTGTATGCAGCTTTATAGATCAGCAGGTTGAAGATGTCTATATGGCTGAAAGTGATGAAAGAGAAAGTGTCATTTCAGATCTGCCCACAGAAGAAGACAGCATGCCGGGAACTCAAGTTTCAGTTTCAGATTGTGATAATGACCAGCCAGCTATTTCAGATCTACATTCAGATTGTGATGACCAAGCATATCTTGTGCTGAAACCCATCAAGGAGAATTTTGCTGTTGAGATCATAGACAGAGTTTTTGATCCAAATGTTTTCAGTTCATCGGAACAGAGTCTTCATAAAGAGGTAATTCAGTCAGTTCATGAACAGCAAGATGAGACCTTCATTCAAGTAAGTGAAACAGTTCCTTTGGATGAATTTATGGTAGATGATAGGAATGTCATGTTTGGGTTTCAAGAATCATCTAAAGTTGCTTTTCTCATGATTGATGAATGCAATGAGGAACATGATAATTTGACTGTCATATCATATGAAGATGACCTACAGTACATTCATACTATAGAAGATCAAAACATTCAGGATTTCCATTCAGATTCTTCTTCATATGTCTCATGTGTTGAAATGTTTTCTCAAGAAGAGATTTGCTCACCTACCTGTTCAGAGTTTTTTGAAGCCCAGGAGCATACTTTTACTGAAGTACATGATAAAGACAGATCAAAATCAGAAGAGAAAGACACCTTGTTTCTTCAGCAGGAGGTAAATCTTCATGTTTTTCAGGATCCAATGGTAGATTTGTTACAGTCAGCAGTGAAAGTGATTATTGCAGTGTTCAGTGATGAAGGAGATCATGGTCAGCTATGTTTTTGGATGCCCAGTTATCAGTTTGTATTGTTGACCAGCAGATCTGATCAGGGAAATCAATCAAGAAGGCATCTGCTTGATTGGTTACATTGGCATTATGATATAGTTTGATGGTATATTGTCTTGTAAGAAACGCAGGCGGTTATGTACTGCCAGCAAGCTTTAAATTTTAAGTTCAGGTCTTGAGTCAGTCTGTTGAGTCAGTTTTTTCAAGTTATTTCAGTTTGCCATCGAGTCGGTTTGAGTCAAGTTTCAGTCAAGTTTCAGTCATTTTTCAGTCAATTTTTCATTCAATAAATGTGTCAAAGGTTTTGTGTTATCTGTTCAAATAATGATTCCATCGCCCAATGGATGAAGGCACTGGTTTGCTCTCCCAAAGATCTGCCGTTCTTGGCACCTCCAAGGAGCTACCATCCCCATTGGAGCCAACGTTAGAGTCAGCCTTTGCAGCCTTCCTCCAGTGATCAAAAATGCTCTTACAAAGTGATTTTAAGGTGTCAAGGTCAAATTTTGTCATTTCAAAGAGTCTTCAAGCAAAATTTGGTCACTAGGCATTAGGTCTAGGGGTTGCTTTTACTCCTGTCAAAGTTGTCCAAATATAGGTCCATGTCACCATTCAGCTGAGTGTGCCATCATTCAGAGGGTTTTCATCATCATGTCAGGTTCCAAAGAGTCATTTTACACCTTGTTCATGCTTCAGTTGTGCCTAGGTAAGGTCCATTTCCCTCTCCTAGGGTTTTGGAGGTAATTTCTCTTGGATGGTAAAATCATTAGAAAAACTTGTATTCTGATGTTCACACACCTTCCCCTATCCTTAATATACCTTATTAAACACTTCCCATCACTGAGATCCCTCAAATTCCTCATTTTTGCACAAACCCTAGTTTCTTGCCACAACTTGGCAATTTTCTAGGCTAGGCCTGTGTTTTGCCCTTTTGCACCCCTTCCCCTCACTCAATCTATAATATTCCACTTTCCCCTACTTCCTAACATCCCTCCCTATTTCCCAAAATTTCCCCAAGAATTTATAAGCCCCTTATCCCCTTCATTTCGCTTCATTTCGACAAAATTCCTTGTTTCACACATCGGGATAAGTTTCACTCAAAAGATGTTTCAGAGCAATAAAAGATGAATTTTGGAAAAATGAGAGAGGTTTTTGTCCAAAACATGCCAAGGAAGAAAAACATCCTTCACTTTTTACACAAGTGTCATGGTTTTAGAGAAATGTAAAAAATACCGTTGCCTCAAGAGAATTGATGCACCTGCTGGGAGTAGTGTTGGGAGATTTGATTTTTTACAGGGTAAATGAAATCCAAATTGAAAAATTCCACTTGTGTTGGAAAGTAGACTCCAATATCTTTCCAACGAGCTATCACACGCCTGATTTGGACATCGGGAAGGCCTCCAAAAGCTTCCTACAAAATGCATTATGTAGCTACTCATGGAAAAGTGCGTGCGACCCACTTGAAACGGGCGAGACCCACTTGAGGGGCGCGACCCACTTGAGCGCCACAGCCAGTGTAAATTTGAACGGGTGAGACCCACTTGGGGGGTGTGACCCACTTAAACCAGCGCGCTACCCACCTAAATCAGAACCCAGAAAATTCGTTTTTTGCGCCCAGATTCGATTCTAATCGACTCCAAAAGCTTGCAAACAGTTTGTGAAGGTTTGAAGAATTTTGTGGATGATAGAGATGCTCATGCCCTAGCACGTTGTATACACGATCCTCACGCCCTCAGTTATCATCTTATCACTGCTGTTATGCCCTCTCATGTTTTTGCACAGTCTTATGTTGACTAGTATAAAGCCTCCATCACCATACCAATGATGTCATCATCATTCTATTGCTACTGTCATGTCCATTTGTTTCATATGGTCGTTGTCATGATATTCTTATTCCCCATTTGATAAAACACTGTTCTATGTTTTCTTCCTCCTTTGACAGATTTTGGCCATCATCACAAAGTTGACCACACATTTGCATTTGGTACTCATTGTCAAACTTACTTGTGATCAAAATAGTGATAGTTTTCATGCCATTAAAGCAGAGCCATCCTCATGATGATTTTGTTTTCCTTTGATACTTGGGTACATGTGTGACATTGATTGGGTTTTGAATATACATTAAAACTTTGCCTCCACTGCACCTCTATCAGCATCCATATTGCAAATATATTGTTTTCAAAGCCATGTCAGAGACAGAGTCAGTTTATGAGCAGGAGTTGGATAGTGATTCCACAGCAGAGGGTAATGTGCCACGGAGGCCTCACAGAGGTAGAAAAGGTGGTAAACCATTATTGGGCTCGCATGCACGTCTGCAAAGCGAGAATGAAGATTCTGAAGAGGAGGTTGAGCGAAGCACTAAAACGGCGGAAAAGGCCTGATCCACTCTGAATTTTGGCCGAGGCTTCGTTGGCTGGGCAAGATACATGATGGAGGGTCTTCGCTCTGAATTTGAGCAAATTCAGAGAAAATTTTGTCATTTTGAAATTTTTTTGGTCTAAAAACAGGTTTTTCAGTTAAGCGGGTAGCATGCCCATATGCTCATTTTCTTTTTGGGACACTTGCTGAAGGAAATTTTTACATTTTTGGATTTTTCATGGTAATTTATGCATCCTCAGGCATTGTCGAAACATTTCATCAGATTCTGGATGGCCAAAAAGCTCAAAAACACCATGAAAACCACCTTGCTGCCACCTTTTGCATCAGCAGGAAGTACTTCTGGGAGAATGACGTTTTGGAGAATCAACTGAGCTCCAAATTGGGAAATTCCACTTGAGTTGGATAGCCAACATCCAGGGCTTTCCAGCGAGCTATCATGAGCTCAATTTGGATGCCGGGAAGTACCTCAAAATCAGGTTGAAAGGCGCGCGACCCACTTGTTTCAGGGGTGAGACCCACTTAAATTTTTGGCTGAATTTTCAACTTCCAGCTCAGAGTTTCGGCCAGTTTGGACCAGTTTTGCTTGTGGATGAAATTTTTGGGTTTTCATGATGCAAATTGATGGTTGACATGTAAATTTGGCTTATTTTTACCTATTCTAGAAGATTCACTCTTAAAAAAGTGAAAATCATGTAAATGAATCAGTTTCCACTCTTTTAGAGGCAAGTTGTTAGCTGCCTAGATTTTAGTTCCTTGATTAGAATTTGGTTGAAACTGACCCCTGAAGGAGGAATTCGACCCCTAGAGGTGTGGGAAGGGGTTAGGATGATCTATATATTGTAATTTCTCAATCATTTTCAGAGGTTGGAGAGGTTGGACTCTTGGGAAACTTTTGGCACCATTGTACATATTTTTTCATATTTTGGCTAAGGAAAGATCAGAGGTTTTGCGGCACCTGTTGGGATTCTTGTGGTGTTCTGTTCTTGATGGTGTTTTCTCTCAGTTTATTTTAAGTTCCTTCATGTTAAATGTATGCCATTCCTTTCATATGCTTTTGAAATTAAATGGATGAGTAGATGAGGTTGAATCCATTGTTTACAGTGCTCTGCCTTTGAATTCGTTTAATTTTGCATGTTTTCGACTGTTTGGAGAGGATTCAAGTTCTTGTTTGCCCTCTTCAGCTCCTTTTCGTTCTGGTCTATCCGTATATCCAATCAAAAGCATCAAGACCGTCACCTACCTCGCCCCAACTCGAATTCTGCAAAGGTCTGACCTTATCCCCGGACCCAAAATTTGTTTTTCCCATTTCTCCAACGAAAACCCAAAAATTTAAAACAAACTCCCCTATCCATTTACTAGCCTAAAATCAGTTCCCATTCCAAAGTCATCTCGCACCCTATTGTTCATTTTATCGAGATTGAAGGAGAGAGCCCTCTCCTGTCCTCGTAGGGCTAGCTACGAGGCTGAGCGTGGTTTGATGTAGCCTTGAGTTTTACTTCATTTCAGCCTGAGGTAGATTTGAGTGCTAACAGACCCCATGCTTTAGGGTGCATTTTTTACACAACATTTTGTCACTGTCCCCGCAATCCCTCGTCCTGTACATTGGAGGGCTATTCCCATGACCTATGAACAATAAAATTTCCTGAAAACACCTTGATGACATCCTTCTGCATAAGGGCAAGAATTCTCCTTAACATTTTCTCAGAAACTTACTAAAAACATATGTTTGGGCATTGGCGTGAGCAGCCAGTTCATCACTCGTGCCGACCTGGGAAATTTACACTAAGCCCGTGCCACCTGGCGCTCTGTCTCTGTGTATTTCCCACGCCAAGCCTATTTGGGAATGTTTTTTTAAAAATAAAATGCGGAAGTTTGGTTCTAAAAACTTCAGAACGAATCATCAAAAAGAGGTTGGGCTATTTGGCTCCGGATCTCCCTGTTTAGGAAGTGGTTTTCCACCTCTCCTGGAACCTTCCTAAGAGATAGGACTCTTCCCCATGATTATAGGGATCCTAACCTCTCCTTCTCCCTCTATAAAAGCCTGCCCTTTCCATTTACAACCTAGCTTAAAATTTGGGAAGAAAACTATAACTGAGTGACTATTGAGAGTAGAGCTAAGGAGAACCTCGTAAGAGAGAGAGCCTTGTCTAAATTCCCGACAAGCTTTGTGAGACACACTCCGCTAGAAGCCCTGCCAAAGGAAGAACGCGACATCAGAACTCGGTTGTAATCTTTATTTCACATTTTAATATATGCTAGACTATGTTATTGGTTCAATTGTTGTATTGCTCGTTTATGTAATGCAATTTGATTCAATCTTTTCTGACTGATTCATAGTTACATGTTTGAATTATTACGTTGTATGTCATCGTTTTCCTCTGCATGTGTACAGGTGTTTGGATGCAGCGAGTGAAAGGATTGTGATCTGTCGAGCTAGGAACGAGAAGCAGCACTTCTTCTTCGATAACAGCAGCGTAGGAATTGAGATAGGCTATCTATCATAGCTTTTTATTTTGTAACTAGGAATCGATATCGTTGCATGTTTTGTTTGTTTCTAGACCCACTCTAGGGCTAGTGGGATTGCCTCTATCCACAGAGGGGATTTAACTCTCCAAAAAGCACCGGATATAAATAAAAGTTATGGATATCGAAACAGTTTTTTAAGGAGTTTTAGGTTGGAGAAAAGGTGCACTTGCGCATCAATCCCAAGAAGAGTTCCTTGTAGTTTGGATCATGTGACAAGTTGGCACCTCGGTTTTGTGGACCTTTCAATATTTTTGAAAGGATTGGGCCAGTATCGTATTGAATTTCATTGCCTCTGAAAATTAAATTCCATGATTTTTTCCATGTATAATTGCTTTAGAAGTATGTTAAAGATGTTGATCATGTGATTGAATGGTCTGTATTGCAGGTGGAGCCAGAAGGAGAATTCCAGCTTAAACTATAGTGTGTATTGCAGAAAAATATGCTCATGCTCCAGAATAGAGAGATCAAGTAGTTTAAAGTGCAATGGAAGCACTTTGGTCACAATGAAGCTACATGGGAGATGGCAGATCAGATGCAAGCTATGTATCCTTCATTTTTTTCCGGTTGAGGCAAAGCAGTTTTGGTACGATGTTTTTGTATATGTTTTTTTGGTGTGATTTTTGGTATATGTACATATGTATATGGATGTAAATGCCACCATGAGCTATGTTATCAAGCTCCAATAAGTGGTATGGGTGTCATGTCATTATAGGTATCATGTTCTTATGTTGTCATGTTGGTTTGCTTCTCAACGGGGTGATCATTGTAAATACTGCATCGAGCTATGTTATAAATTCCATGGGTAGTATGTTTTTTTTTCAATGGTTTTCTAAGGTATAGGTGTGGTTGAACACCGAGGATTGTGTCCCCCAAGGGGGAGGGTTCTATAACATCCCTGGTGAAAATTTCATGTAATAAAAGTTAATAAAGGAAAAATAATAACCACAGTTATGGGACACTTATTCCAAGTTGAATGTTGGGAAAAGCATCTTAGTGTGGGTGCTCATTTGGTTTATTATGGCTAAAGGAAATTGGAAAAGGCAAAGGAAAAGGCTTTGGAAAGGAAAAATTGATTTTTTGGAAATTTATTTATGAAAATAATGGAAATTAGGAAAAAAGGAAGGTGAAAGGTCACAGGCTACATGTGAGGAGGAAAAAGAATAAAAATAATGTAAAATGAAGAAAATAGAGGCCTAATTAATAAAAAGGCTTCTCAGGGTCAGTTGGTAACCTTTTGTCGGTTCATTTTTGGAGATCTCTCTATATTCTCTCTCTCTCTCTCTCACTCTTGAATACAAATTTTTATTGGATCTGTTAGGGTTCTATAATAATAGGGTTCATAAAATTTTGAATTGAATTTGATAAGTCTTGTAAATATGTACATATCTTGCTTTCTGCAAGTTGTTTTCCCATATTTTGAAAAAATGAAAAATAATAAAAAACCAAAAAGAGGGTAAAAAGTCCTAAAAGAAAGATCAAAGGACTTAGAAAAAGATATACCCCTAAAGAAAAAGAGATAAAATAAGACCTGAAAGTGAGCAAGTCCAAATTCCACTACTTTTAATTTTACTGCATGAATAATGATTATGTGCTGAGTGTCAATAAATGCCATAATCCATGATAAATTAAACAGTTTAATCTTAACTTTTCATTTTTCAATTTCATGATTTAGATAGAGAATAAAGATTTGTCAAACAGTTTAAACTTAACAAATCAGTAGATAGGTAGAGAATAATGAGGAGCTCAATAGTTTAATCTGAGCCCTCAGATGAAATAAGGTATATTTAGATAGTTTTATGCTTTGAAAGAAAATGTTTTAAGGTTGCAAGCCTAAATTCACTTGCAAAGTGAAGAAAAAATGTTAGAAATGGAAGTTGGGTAGGTAGAAAGCAGTGGAGCAATCATGTAAATAATACATCATTGGGAAAAATCACTAATTTCCCCTCCCCCATGAGTATTCAGTATTCTAACCTATCAGTCAAACAGGCTCAGAGCATTTCTCTGACTTTTGTTGAGACCGGACCTAAGGCTCTTTGACTGGTTAGTTAAAAATATTGAGTTCTTATGCTAAATCTTTATTTATCATCATTTACCCTTCATTCATGTATAAAAACCCCTTTTTCCTAAGTAAAAACACATTCTTACTTAGCAAAATTGTAGCCCTAGAGTAATTAACTTCATTCCTTCATAAGCATTCATAAAAATCCACAAAATCACACTTATCCTAAGTATTGTTGAAAGAAATATAAAGATGAGAAATGCTTGATTTTATATGATACTTAGAGACAATATGTATTTTTTTTACATTTCACTCCCCTCTCATATTAACTTTTAACATATTTTATTAAATCCATAAAAAAAATACCCTTCCCTAGTTATTAATTCCCTTATATTTAATAAACCCCAAAAACCCACTATTATAAACTTTTGACCAAAGTATATTATTCCATGTGCATAAATGAAAAACCCAAAATATAAAGCCCTTTGGTCTAAAAAATTATCTTTATTTTTTTATCCCACCCCTATACTATATAGTTTTTAAACTATCCAAACAGTTGAAAAACTATATAATATAATAACCGCGCCCTCATATTTTAAACATTTTACAAATGTTTTAAAATAAAACATTTCTAAACCCGCCATATATTATACCAAGTCTAAAGCCCACACCTTTGTATATTGATTAAAACATTATCATATGTTTTAAAACCATTATTTATCCTGCCACTGTATACAAATAAACCGTTACATATATTTTTTAAACCTTTACCCCTCAACCATATTATAAAGGTTTGAACGTATCCCAACCCTTCTGCTTATAAAATTAAAACTTGGTCCCACCTTTCCACTCCATACAACTCCCGAAACAAATCTTCATCGTTCGCATTATTTTCTCAGATCCAACGGTTGAGGGTTAATGTTGCATAGAAAAAGTGCATGACCGCTCCAATGCAAAAGCCACGCAAAATAGGCAGTTTCGCATTGACCCTTCCCCTCCATGTGGCCTCCTATGATTCAATCGTGTGAGTTTTGATTAAAACCACTTACCATTAAAAACCCACGTGATTACCACCAGTTTTTTGTCCATTCAATCTCCCAAACTACTTCCCACCTAATTGTGACTCGCATTCAATGTTGGTTAATGCAGATTTAGACATTTTAATAAAACCTTCGTTAAAACGTTAATTCATTCATCTGTCACGTTTAAACCATTTTTTTTGCCCTCCCGACCGTGTAAAGCTGCAAAAATCCCATGTTAGCCATTTTAATGCCCAAAACTTCCTAAATTCACCAAAGAAGCCTGTAAAAGATTATTGAGGAGCTATATCGCTCTAGTTCAACCACTGAAGCTATCAAATCAACGAGAATATTGAAGAAACCCTGTTAAAACCGATACGTGCGTCAAAACAGGTATTCTTCTGAGATGCCAACCTGTAACTAAATTGAACAAACCTTGTAAAAGAAAGTAGAATCGTTTCAAAGTCAGGAAATCAAGAAAGTAAATTGCCCAAAGGTCCCAGAAATAGGCCAAACTCTGGCAAAATTTTCCCAGGAACCCTAGTTGTCTACTGTGCACCATTTTCAAGGAAATTTATTAGTTTCTCACAGTTTTAAGGGTCAATTTCAAGCTCTAAAGACCAGAAATCCTCTACAGGTGCCCTATATCTTCTGAAAAAACCTTTTTCATCAGAGTTTTAGCCCATTTTTTAGTCAAAAAACTCAGAAAACCCTTGTTTTCTTTTTTAGACCAGTTTTTAGCCTCAGAACTTCATTTGATAAACCTAATTGAATATAAAATCCAAAAAACAGTCTATTTTGTTGAAATTGCCTAATCAAGCCTCTCTTATAGTAAAATTGTCTCTGCAAATAGTTTAAACTTGCAGAAGCCAATCAAAATGCCTAAAAAACAGAGTCTAAACAAATCTGAAGGTTCAAAACTCCTAAAGCTACTCCTGCCATGACTCCAAATACTGTAATTGTAGTCAACCCATTACAACCCCCAATTTTTGATATTGAGCATATTCCCTTAGTTGATATTGACTACAAAATAGGTGATCCTGTAGTTGAGTTCAGTTTGTTATATATCCACAATTGGTGTTTTGAAAAATCTCTAGATTATCAAGAAGAAGTTCACATTTGGGAATCCAATCTACCCAAATATGTAGTCCCCCTGGCTCACCCTTGTCAAGAAATTATCAGACTATGTCACCGGTACTACATTCCTGAACAAAGAGATATTGTGAATGAAAATAAAGAGGTCCTATTTACCATCACTGCAGAGTCAATAAACCAAATGTTGCAGCTTCAACCAAACCCCCAAGCAGTCCCATTTTCTATCGAATCCCTCACTAAGTTATACATTAACTTAGAATTTCCTAAAAGGTTTATGATTTTCCATACTTTCATGCCTCTGCATGTTGAAATTCCAAAATTAAACCCTCCATATTCAACTTCCAAATTCCCTGAAGGATCAAGGAATGTAATATCCATGCTTTCCTTCATACTTGGGTATTTCACATATGAGCACACTGATGAGTCTATTTTGGGATTTTTGTCCACCTTTTCTCCAGGACAACCACCTTCAGTTGTATTTGAATATGCTGGTTTTATAGCTGATAACATTCACTATCATTTGACTAATTTGCAGCTGGAAGGAGTATTTAGATATACCTCCTATCTTTTCCACTTGTTTCTATTCTTCCAATCAGAGAGTTTTCCCATTTCACTTCAGAATTTGGATATAGAAGGAAAACCTCTATCAGTTGTCTTCTAGACATCTATACTCATAAAAGAAGGCACAAAATTCAGTTATTCAGAGTTGCAGAGTTTTTTTTACATCCATTAACCACCATCTTGACAAAAACAGAGCCACCTAGAATTAGTGAGGAAATGAAGAGAATATTACAGCGATCAGAGCAAAGAAAAGTAGGTGATTGGTATTTGTATGAGAAATTCACTGAAATCAGAGTTTTTGGTTCTAACTTGTTGACTTACAAGTTACAAAAGAATCCATCAATGAGGATCTTTGCCTTAGAATACATTAGGAAAATCCTAAATTCAGATTCAATTAATTTCATGGTAGCCAAGAAAAATACCCAATTTAAACTCAAAAATCAAATTGGGCCTTTCATATGTAATCAAAGGGATGCAAAAAAGGAAGAAGCAAGTCAATTACTGGAATATAAATTAGAACAAAGCTTCCCATGGAATTATGATCCACAAGGGATCTTAAGTAAACTAAGGGTAAACTGTAAATTGACACCCTTTATCCATGAGTCAAAGCTATAAATAGAGAAGTTTTCTAATCAAATTGAGTGGGTTGAAAATAATTTAACAGAGGCAGTAAACCAAAGGAATACTAGTCACCCTTTGGAAATTTCCAAATAGCCAGAGACATCCACTAAGAAGGAGCTTATACTATAGAAACTACGACAGAGACAAAGTTTAAAATCATTTACAATAAGAGGCCAAAACTGGATACAACAACTAAAGGTAAAGTAAAAATAGATGTTGAGGAAACACAGCCCTTGAATACCAACACTGCACAGACAGAGACCAATGTAGCCACTGTTATCATCAGTGAGCCAAATCAGAATCAAGAAAAATTGAATAATGAAGATGCACAAATAATGGAAAGGCAACAAAGTATGGAGGTTTCTTCCTCACATTCAGCTGAGGAGAAGGATTTAGATATTAAGGAAAAATACAAGCAAATCAAATTAAAGAATGAGGAAATCAAAACTGAAATATATTCTCGGTTGGAAACTAAAAGCAGGTAACATTGGGGTCCCTATATTACTAGTATAGTCCCTTATTTTGTTAATTAACGCCCTTATTATTATTGTACCCTTGTAACCCCCATATTGTTATTATTGTGCCCTTAAATTATTATTGTTAGGTAGGCTAGGATTACATTGAGGCCCCACTAGGATTACATTGTGGCCCCATGGACTCCTATATATAGAAAGGAGGTTTTGTAATTTGTATCATCCAAGAATTGTTCATTCATGTAATGTATTGGAGGTTTCCCCCTCAAAGTGGCTTATTTCTAAGGCGTTTATATCTCTTTTTTTCTCTTTTTGGAGCTGGTTTCCCAACATTTGGTATCAGAGGTTTGAGATTCTAGGGTTTCGCTGCTCCAAACAGGTCATCGTGGAATTTTCGCTATAACTTTTTTTCTATGAAGTTTCAGAAGCTGAAATTTTTAGGGTGCGAAGCTGAAATCCTGAGGAACATCATTGCAAAATTTTAGAGCTTGATTCGCAATATTTTCAGAGATATGATCTGTGTAAGTTAGGTATTTTTGTAGGCTCCTCAATTTAATCTAAAAAGGTCATCGTGGAATTTTCGCTATAAATTTTTTTCTATGAAGGTTCAGAATATGATATTTTTAGGGCATAAAGCTAAAATCCTGAGGAAACTCATCGCAAAATTTCAGAGCTTGGTTCTCTATATTTTCGGAGATATGATTTGTGGAAGGTAGTGCTTTTTCAGGCTCCTGAATTTCATCTCAAAGAGGTGAGCGTGGGAAAATATTCATAACTCTCTCGCTAAGCATCAGATTGGAGTGCCGTAAAAATTTATCGCAAGTACACGGACTGCAGTTTCTTGGATATCAATTTCAGAGCTAAAAGACGAAAAAAAATGACATGGAAAATTGACACAGTTAAATATCTTGAAGGAGTTATAATTTAGGTGTTGAGTGCTGGACATAACTTTGCCTTGGATAATCCAAATCAAGTCAGACTTGTGGCACTAGAAAGATAATTTAGAAGGCTACCTCAATGCCAAATTTCAAATATTGAAGAGCCGCAATCACAGAGACAATCCAATTTCAATATCGAGCTCCTCAAAAGCAAGAAAAAGGTGTGTATTTTTTTTCCGAATTGCATAAGTCTTGTTTGAAGAATCAATTTGAATTGATTCCAAGGGAATATTGTAGAATAGATATCAGTATTGGGTTCTAAAAAATTCCCCATAAAAATAATTCAACACCCATTAAGCCTTCAGAAGGCTCTACTATGACTCATGAAGATGAAGAATTGCAACATGATCTATCAAAATTACAAGAGCAAGTGCACCAAATTTCGCTCTCGCAAAGAGCAACAAAAAATGAAATGGAAGTTTTGAAGAAAGGCATGGAAGTGAAGATGGATGGTTTGAAGAATAATATGGATGGTTTGAAGAAAGGCATGGAATCTAAGATGGATGACATGGAAGCTAAGATCGATGAAAAAATGAAAGAAAACATCATGGTTTCCACGATGACATTCCATTCCTATGGGAGGTGCTGATGTTGTACTAGGAGTATAATGGTTACAATCTTTGGGGACGGTAGCTTTTGATTTTCAAGATCTTTTCTTGAAATTTTTTTTAGAAGGAAAGGAAGTCAAATTATGGGGCATTATAGGGAAGCCAGGAAAGATAATAAGCTCTAATGTCATAACAAAGCTTCTAAAGAAATAACAACAAGGTGTAATTGCACAATTATGCTCACTAGAAGTTCCAACATCAAAATCATCTATTTCTGCAGATCTCCAACAAATATTGGACAATCATTCCAAGGTGTTTGAAACTCCCAAAGGACTCCCACCTATTCGTGATCATGATCATGCTATTCATTTGATTCCAGGAAGTGTTCCTCCAAGCATCAGGCCTTATAGATATCCTTACTTCCAAAAGAGCGAAATTGAACGTATGATTGCAGAAATGTTAGAGGCGGGTATAATTCAACCTAGTCAAAGTTCTTTCTCTACTCTTGTAGTATTGGTACACAAGAAGGATGGATCATGGCGAATGTGTCCGGATTATAGGGAGCTCAATAAGCTCACCATTAAAGATAAATTTCCCATTCCTGTGATTGATGAATTATTGGATGAATTGCATGGAGCAATTTATTTTACCAAGTTGGATCTTTGTTCAGGATATCATCAAATTAGAATGAAGACTGAAGATATTCCAAAAGCAGCATTTCGAACTCATGAGGGTCATTATGAATTTTTGGTCATGCCTTTTGGCCTTACCAATGCACCTTCTACATTTCAAGGGTTGATGAATTCCAGTTTCAAACCCTTCCTTAGAAAATTTGTGCTAGTATTTTTTGATGATATACTAATCTACAACAGGTCTTGGAAGGATCATGTTGAACATGTTGACCGGGTGCTCAAACTATTGCAGGAGAAACAATTATATGCAAAAAAATCCAAATGTTTCTTTGGAGTACAAGAGGTGGAATATCTGGGTCATATTGTATCTCACGAGGGTGTTAAAGTAGACCCTAACAAAATTAAAACCATTAAGGAATGGAAAGTCCCCACAACCATAAAGAAGTTGCGAGGATTTCTCGGGTTAACGGGGTATTATCGCAAGTTTGTTAAGAATTATGGGAGAATAGCAGCACCTCTAACAACATTATTGAAGAAAGATGCATTTTCATGGACTCCTGAAGCAACTAAGGCCTTTGAACATCTTAAAGAGGCAATGTGCCTAGGACCAGTCTTAGCTACGCCAGACTTCACAAAAAAATTTAGTGTGGAATGTGATGCCTCAGGAAATGGAATTGGTGTTGTTTTAATGCAGGAAGGAAGACCCATTTCTTTTTAAAGTCGTCCAATCAAAGGAAAGTATTTACATAAACCTATTTATGAGAAGGAAATGTTAGCAATACTGCATGCACTAAAGAAATGGAGAACTTACCTAATGGGAAGACACTTCAAGGTAAAAAATGATCATGATAGTATTAAACACTTTTTGGAACAAAGACTATCTTCAGAAGAGCAGCAAAAATGGGTCACAAAGATGTTGGGTTATGACTTTGAAATAATCTACAAAATAGGAAAGCTTAATGTTGTTGCAGATGCACTCTCAAGAAAGAATGAAGAGGTGGAAGCATTGCTTTGTGCCATTTCTATTATCCAACCAGATTGGATAACTGAAGCAAGAGATGAATGGAAGAAGGACAAAGATGTATGGATACTCATTCAAAATTTGCGGCAAGATCCTAGTACATCTGATACATTTAGTTGGAAAAATGATTCCTTATGGTACAAAGATCGCTTATATCTTTGTAAGAATTCCCAACTAAAACAAAAGATTCTTCTGGAATTGCACACTTCTCCTTTAGGAGGACACTCGGGATTTTTAAAAACTTACCACAAGGTGAAGAAATAATTTTTTTGGGATGGCCTTAAATCTGATATTCAAAAGTTTGTGGCGGAATGTTTGGTTTTCCAGCAGAATAAAGTGGAAACAATTAAGACCCGGGGACTTCTACAACCTTTATCCATTCCAAGTCAACGTTGGGAGGAGATTTCAATGGATTTTATCACAGGTTTACCTAAGTCCGAAGGAAAGAGTGTCATCATGGTCGTAGTTGATAGACTTACCAAGTATGCACACTTTTGTGCATTATCTCATCCATTTAAAGCAAGTACAGTTGCTACTACATTTATGGATAGAATTCAAAAGCTAAATGGAAGCCCAAGGGTTATTGTGAGCGACAGAGATCCCATTTTTACTGGAAATTTTTGGACGGAGTTATTTTCTTGTTTGGGTACTCAATTCGCTCATAGCTCATCTTATCATCCTCAATCTGATGGTCAAACTGAGATAGTAAATAAATGTTTGGAAGGATATCTTCGTTGTTTTGTATCTGATAAACAAACACAATGGGTCAAGTGGTTACCTCTCGCGGAATGGTGGTATAACACTTCCTTCCATACTGCAGCAAAAATGACCCCATTTATGGCACTTTATGGATATCATCCACCATCCATCACATCATATTTAAGATAAAATTTGAAGGTTCAAGCAGTGGAAGATCACATCGAGCATCAACAAGAAGTTCTCCAACTCTTAAAGGATAACCTAAATTTGGCACAAAATCGAATGAAACAATAGGCAGATCAACATCGCAACGAGAGAATTTTTTATGTAGGATACTGGGTATGTTTACGGCTACAACCATACAAACAAATGTCCGTCAAGCAAGCTAAGAAGGATAATAAATTATCGCCAAAGTACTATGGTCCTTACAAGGTGTTGCAAAATATTGGTACTATGGCATACATATTGGAGCTTCCTGCTTCTTCACGAGTGCATCCAGTTTTCCATGTTTCATGCTTAAAGAAGGTTATAGGTGAAAATTTTCCAGTTCAAACAATATTGCCAGAACTTGATGAGGAAGGAAAAATCATATTGGAACCTGAAGCAGTCATGGAAACAAGAACTCGACAGCTACGAAATCGATCAATTTCAGAGTATCTCATCAAGTGGAAGAACTTACCCACAGAAGATTCTACATGGGAGGATGAGAATTTTATACAGAAGCACCCAGAGCTACTCAAGCATTGAGGACAACACTTTTTTGAAGGAGAGGGGCATGTTAGGTCCCTATATTACTAGTATAGTCCCTTATTGTTGTTAGTGTAACCCCCTTATTTTTATTATTATACCCCTGTAACCCCCATATTATTAGTATTGTGCCCTTAAATTATTATTGTTAGGTCCGATAGGATTACATTGTGGCCCCAATAGGATTACATTGTGGCCCTATGGACTCCTATATATAGAAAGGAGGTTTTTTAATTTGTATCATCCAAGAATTGTTCATTCATGTAATGTATTGGAGGGTTCCCCCTCGAAGTGGCTTATTTCTAAGGCGTTGATATCTCTTTTCTTCTCTTTTTGGAGCTGGTTTCACAACAGTAACCAAAACAAATTCCTATCAGAATTTGATTATTCAACTAAAAAATTGAATATGTTAGTTTTACAGCCCACAATACCAGTGCCAAAGACAGTGGCTGACTATAAAAAATTTGATATGGAAGTAGCTATAGACAAAATACATGAATTAGATCATATTGAGTTTCATAGGAAAACCTCAGAGATGCTCTATTCCACAGTCATAATAAAAGCTATGAGTGCTCATAGGCTTCAAAATACCATCTATAATATGCAAGACCAAATGAAGATGGATAAAGCTTCATTATATGCAAAGGATCTAAGGATAAAGGCCTTAGAAGATTTAGTATTACAGGTAGGATATGATCCTACAAACGTCAAAGTAGCAGAAGCATTGGTTAAAAAGAAAAATGAGGACATAACTGCCTTGAGGAAAAAAATCAAGCTTCCTGAAGGTGAGCATCCTCATATAAAGGAATTTTTACAGGATCAACAGGAAAAAGATGAAATGATGAGTTTGATACTTCAACTGACAGCTCAAATTAAGGAAATGGAAGTAAAAATGGACCACATTATCCAAGGAAAAGAGATAGTTAAAGAACCAGTGATTCCCACTGTCATCCCAGTCATCACAACAGTAGTTCATTCTACTTTAGGAGAAAAATTGGCACCCAAAGAGCCACTGGCCACTGCAGTGCCAGTGACTTCTTCAACAACTTCAGTAACTGAATCCTCTACAACAGTGTTTCCACCCACAGATGAAAGCATTCAACTAGTAAAAGCAATGGAAGAGATGTCATTGAAGACCAATGAAATAAATATATTGACTAAGATAATTGAAAATCTTGAGAGGACAAACAAATCAACTCAGATAGATGCTAAAATACATGAGCAAAAGACCCACAAATTGAGTGAAGAGGTAAAGAGGCTCCAAAATGAATTAACTCTCAAGGATCAGAAATGATATATTAAAAATTACCTATGGAATAATGTAATTGAAGCCATCCATGATGTTTGGCCTTCAATTTAGGTGATTTTTTAGTAGAGAGAGTTACTATTGGCATCCCAAGCAAATATCCAAAAGACACAAGCCAATTTAGCAGATAAACCAGAACAAGCAGTAAGGTTAATAAATTTCCTCAACTGTAAGAACAGATAGGAACTTGAAGAATTGAAAATCAATGACAGGACAACTACTATCCTATAAATTAGGAAAGTAACCACCAAAAGAAATTTGACGAGGCAGCTTGAAGAGAAATGTGAAGGAATGAACACTACTATCACTAGATCATGGTTAAATTCACCAATTTAAGGCAAAATCGACTTTCTGATATCTTGGTTATAAATGATAAGTTAATGCCTCAGAATTATTATGACAAAAAGATAAGAGAACATGCCAAGGAGCAGGTGAACAAGCCAATAGGTCAAGGTATTCCCACAGGAAAAGTACTGTTGAAAAGTTTTGAAGATTTATTTTCTTTGTAGTATGAAATCAAGCACGTATTTGTCATCAAGCCCACATTTTCCAAACACACTGAGGCTGATGAGAATTTTAGGAAACTCAAGAATATTATAATTCCTAAAAATGAGGAGTGGCAGGCATTGACTGATTTGCTATGAAGAAAGAAAGACAAAAAAATGAAGAAGAAAAAATATGTTTGCTGATATCACTGTCAAAACAGATTTTTACAGCAGAAAGCAATTTTACTGAAGATTAAAGAGTATCCGAAGTGAAAGAGTATCAGTGAGAAATATTATCAGCGAGAAAGTGTATTAGTGAAGGTAAGTTAGATTCTGAAAATATCTAAAAATCCAGCAAAGAGGACACATAAGCAACCAGCTGCTTCTTATCTTAAAACCGTTTCTATTTATTTTGAATAAAATAGGACAACTTGCTGATTTGTTAAGAAAGTTATCACTATTATTGTTGTAAGATATTTAATTTTCCTAAGTTAATTCCTATAAGTCATCTAGGATATTTTGTAAAACATTTTATATAAATACTTCACTCTATGAAGTATTTCTGTGTGGAATAAAATTGCTGGAGATTACTATAGATATTTTTGTTGACTTGAAGGCTTTGGATTTTGATTTTGAGTAGCAAAATGGATCACCTATTTGGCATCATACTTCATGATCCCTGTGATAAGCTATTTGGAGTGAAGTACTCTCTTAAAATTTTCATTGTTATCCTCTTTTGTTTCATGCATACATTTGTGTTTTAATTCTAAATCTGAATGTATAACTAGGAGTATTACTATAGGACATGTTAATAGCACCCTGTTTTTAACTAGTTATCATTTCTTTGTTTTCTTCTAATTTTCGGTGTAGGGAACCCTTAATATTCTCCCTCTCTCGTTTGACCTCTATCTTCTACTTCCCTTTTTCGGATTTAAGGATTCTTAAGTGCTCTTTATCCCAATCATACCATCTCAAAAACCAATTTTCCCAAGATCTCTAAGGGTTATCTATCTTTCCCTGCAGACATTTGACCTTTTAGGCTTTGATCCCAGTTCTGTTATCTTGAATCAGACTCCATAGCCCAATGGACAAGTAGATTTCCCTCTATCTACCCTCCAAGTGAAATTTTCCCACCAAATCCAACAAAACCAAACCAAAATTGCACTTTAATAACTAGCCTAATATTCACAAATTAAAACAAAGTTAAACTTTAAAAAGACAGCCCTCTCTGAACACTAGGAAAACTAGATCCTAGAGTTTGAAGTAGGTTTGTGGTTACCTCTAGTATTCTTTGACTAAAACCCAAAATCCCACAACTTAAGAATTTACTGGAGTGATAACATTATTGGAAACCATACTGGGGAAATAACCAGTCCTCAGTCATAAAATTAGTCTTAAAGGAATCATTTAAACCATCCTTTTAATTTAATATTGTTTTTATAGGTTGTAGGTATTGAAAAATTGTAACTTTGGCTTCTAGGAAAGTATATTATACTAGGTCTAACCCAGATCCTAAGCCTGCTGTAATAGTAGATGACCCAGACCGAATTGGTAAAAAGAAAAAGCAAATAGAAAATTTAGAGGCTGAAATCTCATTAATAAGAGTCAATTCATTACCAAGTGAATTAGAAAGTCTGCAAGATATTGATTTTTATCTGAAATTTGAGCATTCATTATTTAAATGTAAATCTGAAAGTGATTTAAAAACTATTGTTTTAGACCCTGCTTTCATTTCATTTTTGAATGCAAAATAGAAATCTATTGCAGTAAATTCTAAATCTCAGAAAGCTTAATATCAGACCAAAGTTGAAGAAATTAATGTTACTATTCTAAAGGATATAGATGAAGCTATTTAATTAGCTCATTTATTGACTTATGAAAATAGACCTTCAGCTTCCCAATTACATACCACAATAATTCCAGCTAGAGAATCATCTCTTTATGCTATTACATCATTCATAAATTCTACTAACAACTCATCTATAGATCCATTTATCCCTAAAATACCTCTACAACCCAGAGTATTATTTCCACCAATCACTTCATCCACTATATCCATTAGTTCACCGTTTAATTTCTTAAAAACATCATCCTCATTTCCCAACACTTCAAATACAATCTACAGTTCATCTACTATCATTTCCATCACAGATCCAAGCAATTATACCTTACCTCCTAGTCAAGCGAAGCTTCAAGCTATGGCTACTAGATATGCTCCCCTTGTCCTACCATAGCAGCTTCATGATATGCCACAAGACTATCAAAATAAAATACCACTGTTTGATGGAAATACCCAATATACTGCTCAGCAACATATTACTAAAATGACAGACTTCTTTGAAATTTATGAAATTGGTGATTCAGATGTTCAAATGAGATTGTTTTCTCAAACTTTAATAGGAGCAGTTAAGAAATGGTTTAAATATTTAGTTGCTGGTAGTGTAACTGATTTGGCTGTCTTTTTTACTTTGTTTTTAAATAAATGGGAAAAGAAAAAGAACCCCCTCCAAATTTTGTCTAAATTTGATTCTTTAAAAAGAGCTCCAAATGAGTCAGTCCAAGATTATTGCACCAGGTATAATAGTGTCTATAATTCTATCCCTGCAAATCTTAAACCTACTCCTTATTCCGCTCTGCTCAAATTCCCTGATGGATTTGACATAGATATGGCCTACCAATTAAGGGAAAGAGATGCAGACATCTTAGAAAAAATGAAAACTGATGCAGTAAGTGTAGAAGTGAACATTCTAACCAGAAAATCTAGACTTATAAATGAAAGAAGAGTAACAATTAAAGAATAAAATGCAAATTCAGACACAAAAAATGGATGTTATAGCTAAAACCTTAGAAAGAGTGATTGATAGACTAGATAATATGGAGAAAATACCTCAGTGGGATAACCAACAATAGATCATAAATCCCAACTTTAGAAAAAATATAAATTCTAGAAAAGCAAAAGAAACATCCCCGGACCAAAAAATTAGGCCACCATTCCAAGAGAACTATGCTGAAAGTTCTCAAAATAATAATTATGATGAGGAGGATACTATTAATCTAATGGGAATTGATGACAATAATACTATTTTCCTTACTCAGGAAGATCAGGAATTTTTTGAACTTCATCAGCTTAAATTAGATTCTAGTGAATCCTTTGATTATAAGAAAGGTTATGACTATGTAATAAATGAAACACACAGCTAGTATAACCTTAGAAATAAGAAAAACAATGAGTCTTCTACTAAGAAAAATTCCCAAACTCATAATCAAAAAACAGTAGAAGCCCCTAAAAGAAAATTTCTGCAAATTCTCCCAAGAGAAAATAAGCAAAACTCAAATTCTTCCCAAAACATTTATAATGCTAAGAAAGCATCAGGCCCTAAAATTGTTAACATTACTAATGAAGTTGCTCAAGCTGCAAAAGATCATAAAAAATATACTACTTCTAAAGCCTATAATTCTGTAAAAACAACAAATTTAGATCCCAAAAAACCTTTTGCTAATCCTAAAATAGTAGGTCCAAAAACTGTCACTTCAAAAACATCTGTTGAAAATTCTAAGTCAGAAAAAACATCTACTACTTCACAAACAATCCCTGAAAAGAAAGTTAGAAGTAGTAAAACATGGGAAACACAGATAGAGAATACTAAAACAATTGAAAATGAAAAAACAACAGTAGAAAAGCAAGACAACCCAACACAAACTACAGCTACCAAAGAAGAACTGATTCAAATCAGTAAAGCTCAACCTGCATTCAACATACAATTAGAAATTGCAAAACTTAAAATACCAATTCCTTTGACTGAATTGGTAAAGAATGACTTGTATAAATCAACCATAACTGAAACATTAAATATGAATGATGGAGAAGACTCCATAAATCTAAATGATGATCAGCCAGAGTTGATTTTTGGCTCAGATGTGAATGGAAAACATGCAGATGGTGCAGTTCCTCCATTTTATATCAATCTCACTATTCATGATCAAATTATACATAACACAATGCTAGATTCAGGAGCTTCCCATAAATTAATGCCAAAAGCCATCATGGAAACTCTGAATCTAGAAATTACAAGGCCATACAAATATTTGTTTTCTTTTTATTCTAGTAAAGTTAAATGCTTAGGTTTAATCAAGGATTTGTGTGTAACACTAGTTCAATACCCTGGTAAGAGTATATTAATGGACATTATAGCAGATGATATCCCACCAAAATATGGTATGCTTCTTTATCGCTCATGGGGAGCAAAGTTGCAGGGATCTCTACAATTGGACATGTCTTATGCTACTATATCAGTGTTTGGCCAGCCTAAAAAGTTATACAGGGAAACATTAATGAAATACATGGTCAGTAGTGCTGAAATATCTATAAAATACCCAATTTACTCTACACCAACTGACCTTGATTCTTTTATCCTATGTAACTCTAAAACAAATGAAATCCAAACTGAACTAGTAGATAAAAAGAGAGTACCAAACAATGATAACATTTTTCATGAATCTCAATGGCATTTAGACTTTGATGGCTCAGTGAATAAGTTAGGAGCAGAAGCAGGAGTCTGGATAACAAATATGGAGACCAATCATTCTGAAGGTCATAATTTTAGGATAAATTTTAAATGTACAAATAATATGGCCGAGTATGAAGCCCTCATCCTAGGACTCCAAATCATCAAAAACACAGGAGGAAAAATAATTTTAATCATGGGAGATTAAGATTTGATCATAAAACAAGTAAATGGAGTTTATTCTGTTTACAATCCTAGACTAAGCAGATATAGAGATATTTTCATAGATTTAACTGATGATTTATTGGAATGTAAGTTTGTTGTTATACCTAGAAAGCAAAATATACAAGCTCATTGTCTTGCAAATTTTGCTAGCACATGTAATTTACCATTCCAACCTAATCACAAATATAATACTGAAGTCAAACATAGGCCAATAATTCCAGATAATCTTAAGTATTGGAAAAAAATTTCTCAGGATGAACAGATTTACAAGTTTATGAACAATGAAGGAGAATTTCATAATTGTATTATATATACAGATTGTACAATAAATCATGATTTGGATTGTGAAATAGATTTAAATGACTTAGATGTAAATAAAATAAAGTTTGATAAACCCACTAGATTTAGTCAAGCTGACATAAATAACTTAGAGAAAGTAGAGATTGAAGAAATTATTGAAGATGAATCAGATATATTGAATCTTAAGGATAATTTTTTACCTAAAGGTTTAACCCCCTTAGAAGATCTTTTTGACTCTAATGATGTAGCTAGAAAACCAAAAATGGAGCGAGTAATATCTAACATAGAAGAATGTAACATTGGTACAGAGTCAAAACCAAAGATAATTAAACTGTCCAAAAATTTACCTCAATAAGAAAAGGATAAATATATTGAGCTTTTAAAGGAATATCAAGATGTGTTTGCTTGGAGTTATGAAGATTTATAATCTTATGATACAAACATAATACAACATAAAATTCCAATAAAAGAAGATCAAAATCCATTCAAAAAAAATTTGAGAAGGATTAACCCTGTGCTATTACCTTTGATTGAAATAGAAGTTAAAAGAATGTATGATGCCCAGATCATTGCACCAATCAGATATTTTGATTGGGTTTCCAACCTAGTTCCTACAAGAAATAAAACATGAGAAATTAGATTTTGTGTTGAATTTAGAAATCTTAACAAATTATCCTTAAAGGATAATTACCCTTTACCTAAAATGGACCACATATTACAAAGGGTA
The DNA here is from genome assembly GCA_034641835.2 of Pinus albicaulis. Lineage (NCBI taxonomy): Eukaryota > Viridiplantae > Streptophyta > Pinopsida > Pinales > Pinaceae > Pinus > Pinus albicaulis. Next base: position 24,270 of record JAXQQM020057760.1, on the reverse strand, counting down.
GTAGGTTCTTCAAGGATTTCATTGTTAGATGGTTTTTCAGGATACAACCAGATCCTAGTTCAAGAAGAAGACCAAGCTAAAACAACATTTACTACTCCTTGGGGCACTTTTATGTATGTGAAAATGCCTTTTGACCTAATGAATGCAGAAGAAACCTTTCAAAGGTCCATGGATATAGCCTTTGCAAAGGAAATACATGAATTATTAGTAATTTACTTAGATGACATTACTGTGTTTTCCAAAATAGATAATGAACACTTGGATCATTTGAGACAAGTTTTCATTAAGTGTAGGAAATATGGCATCTCTTTAAATCCTAAGAAAATTTTATTTGGATTAGAAGAAGGTAAGTTACTTGGACATATAATCTCAAAAGAAGGAATTAGGATAGATCCTTCTAGGATAGAAGCAATTCTGAACATCAACCCACCAAGAAACATCAAAGAATTACAAGCTTTTATAGATAAGATAATTTTTTTAAGAATATTCATATCTAATTTAGCTGAAATAATTAGAGAATTGAATAACATGCTCAAAAAAGATTCAGTTATTAGATGGAATGTTGAGGCTAAAAAATCATTTGACTCTATCAAACAAGCCTTAACTAAAACTCCAGTCCTAATAAGTCCTGATTTTAAGAAATATTTCATGATTTTTTCATTTGTTTCAGAACACACCATTGCTGCAGTCTTACTGCAGAAAAATGACCAAGGATTTGAACAACCCATAGATTTTTTCAGTAAGGCCCTTAGAGATTCCCCTTTGAAGTACAACATTATGGAAAAACAAGCCCTAGCGTTGGTTAAGGCCATTAAATACTTCAGTGTTTATATTCTCTACTCACACATTATTTCCTATGTCCCAAATTCTGTAGTTAAAGACATTCTTACTCAGGATGGTCCTGATGGAAGAAGAGGTAAGTGGATTGCCACTATCTTGGAATATGACATAGAGATAAAACCCACCAAACTCATTAAAGGTCAAGGATTAGCCAGACTTATGGCTGAATCCAATTGTAATGCCCTAGATATAAATTTTATTGCTCAAGTAGATGATCAAGAAGAGATGGCGACTCCATCGATCAGTGAAGCCTTTTCACACTCACCTTGGTATACATATATCATATTTGTACTCCAAAACTTACAAGCACCTCTTGGATTGTCAAGAACCAAAGCTAGATTTTTAAAACTTAAAGCAGTAAGATTTTGTATATTAGATAATGTACTTTTTTGGAGAGATCATAGTGGGATTTTACTAAATTGTTTGCTAAAGGAAGAAGCTGACAAAATAATTGAATAATTTCATGCAGATGACTGTGGAGGACTTTTATACTGGAAAAATATTGCTGACAAGATCCTCAGAGCTGGTTTTTACTGGCCTACCTTGCTTGTTGATGTTAAAAAATATGTTACTTCATGTCATAAGTGCCAAATTTTTTAGGGTAAGAAGAAATTATTACCCCTCCCTTTAAAGCCTATTTCAACTGAAGTGCCATTTCAAAAATGGGGTATAGACTTCATTGGTGAAATTTTCCCTCCCTCTTCAAGCCAACATAAGTGGATTTTGATAGCCACTGATTATTTTACCAAGTGGATTAAGGCCATACCTTCCAGACAATCCACTGATATTGTCATTATTTCCTTCCTAGAAAACAACATCCTTTCAAGATTTGGATGCCCTCAAAAGATAATTACTGACAATGCAGCAACATTCAAATCCAAGAAAATGATTGACTTTTGCCACAAATACCATATTACCCTAGGCCACTCTACTGCATATTACCCCCAAGATAATGGATTAGCTAAATCCTTAAACAAAAGCCTAGTAAATATCATCAAAAAATTACTTGAAGACAATAAAAAGACTTGGCATAAGAAGTTAGTCAATGCCTTATCAGTAGATAGACTTACTACTAAAAAATCCATTTGTACTTCACCTTACCAACTAGTTTATGGAATGGATGTTGTTTTTCCTTCCTCCCTAGGTGTACCAGTGATGAAAATTATCCAAGAATTACAGGTTGAAACTAATGACATCCAAAGAAGGATAAATCAATATATTCACTTGCAACAAACAAGGGAAGAAGTTTATATCAAATCTCAAGTCATTCAGGATAAGATCAAGACAATCTATGATAAAAAGACTAAAGAGGATGATTTTTACATAGGAGATAAAGTGTTAAAATGGAATTATAGAAGAGAAGACAAAGGAAAACATGGAAAATTTGATTTTCTATGGAAAGGGCCTTATGTAATTTATGGATATAGAGGTAATAATGCTTTCTTTCTCAAAGGATTGGATGGAACAGATCTGCAAGAAGGACCAGTTAATGGAAGAATGTTGAAGCACTACTACTCACCTGAATTAACCAATAGTTAGTTTTTATTCACTTTGATCATTGTACATATACATTGCAAAGTTTAAATTGGATTGGATGTTTAGTTAGCAAAGTTGAAGCCCGAAGAGAAGGCCCTAAGCTTTGAAAAGTAAATATCATAAATATGAATAAGTTGCAGATATCAAAAGACATTTACAAGATCATCACAGACAAATTTGAAAAGGATACTAGTCTCAGAGTTCTTGATATTTCACCAGGAAATGTCATCCCCATGTGGAGCCACTGTTAGGGTCCTATAATAATAGGGTTCATAGAATTTTGAATTGACTTTGATAAGTCTTGTAAATATGTACATACCTTGCTTTTTGCAAGTTTTTTTCCCATATTTTGAAAAAATAAAAAATAATAAAAAACCAAAAAGAGGGTAAAAAGTCCTAAAAGAAATATCAAAGGACTTAGAAAAATTTATACCCCAAAAGAAAAAGAGATAAAATAAGACCTGAAAGTGAGCAAGTCCAAATGCCACTACTTTTACTTTTACTACAAGAATAATGATTATGTGTTGAGTGTTAATAGATTCCATAATCCATGATCAGTTAAACAGTTTAAACTTAATTTTTCATTTTTCAATTTCATGCTTTAGATAGAGAATAAAGATTTGTCAAAGAGTTTAAACTTGAAAAATCAGTATATAGGTAGAGAATAATGAGGAGCTCAACAGTTTAATCTGAGCCCTCAGATGAAATAAGGTAGATTTAGATATTTTTATGCTTTGAAAGAAAATGTTTTAAGTTTGCAACCCTAAATGCACCTGCAAAGTGAAGAAAAAATGTTAGAAATGGAAGTTGGGTAGGTAGAAAGCAGTGGAAAAATCATGTAAATAATACATCATCAGGAAAAATCACTAATTTCCCCTCCCCCATGAGTATTCATTATTCTAAACTATCAGTCAAATAGGCTCAGAGCATTTCTCTAACTTTTGTTGGGACCAGACCCAAGGCTCTATGACTGGTTAGTTAAAAATATTGAGTTCTTATGCTAAATCCACATTTATCATCATTTACCCTTCACTCATGTATAAAAACTCCTTTTTCCTAAGTAAAAACACATTCTTACTTAGTAAAATTGTAGCCCTAGAGTAATTAACTTCATTCCTTCATAAGCATTCATAAAAATCCACAAAATCACACTTATCCTAAGTATTATTGAAAGAATTATAAAGATGAGCAATGCTTGATTTTATATGATACTTAGAGATAAAATGTATTTTGTTTTACATTTCACTCCCCTCTCATATTTAATTTTAACATATTTTATTAAATCCCTAAAAAAATACCCTTTCCTAGTTATTAATTCCCTTATATTTAATAAACCCCAAAAACCCACTATTATAGACTTTTGACCAAAGTATATTATTCCATGTGCGTAAATGAAAAACCCAAAATATAATGCCCTTTGGTGTAAAATATTATCTTTATTTGTTTTATCTCGCCCCTATAGTTAAAAAACTATATAATATAATAATCGCGCCCTCATATTTTAAACATTTTACAAATGTTTTAAAATAAAACATTTCTAAACCCGCCATATATTATACCAAGTCTAAAGCCCGCACCTTTGTATAATGATTAAAACATTATCATATGTTTTAAAACCATTATTTATCCCGTCGCTGTATATAAATAAACCATTACATATATTTTTTAAACCTTTACCCCTCAACCATATTATAAAGGTTTAAACGTATCCCAACCCTTTTGTTTGTAAAATTAAAACCTGGTCCCAACTTTCCGTTCCATACAACTCCCGAAACAAATCTTCACCATTCGTATTATTTTCTTAGATCCGACAGTTGAGGGTTAATATCACATACAAAAAGTGCATGACTGCTCCAATGAAAAAGCCGCGCGAAATAGGCAGTTTCGCATTCACCCCTCCCCTCCACGTGGCCTCCTCTGATTCGATCGCGTGAGTTTTGATTAAAACCACTTACCACTGAAAACCCACGTGATTACCACCGGTTTTTTGTCCATTCAATCTCTGAAACCTCTTCCCACCTAATTGTGACTCGTATTCAATGCTGATCAATGCAGATTTAAACGTTTTAATAAAACCTTGGTTAAAACGTTAATTCATTCATCTGTCGCGTTTAACCATTGTTTTTGCCCTCCCGACTGTGTAAAGCTGCAAAAAGCCCCTGTTAGCCATTTTAATGCCTAGAAATTCCTAAATTCACCAAAGAAGCCTGTAAAAGACTACCGAGGAGCTATATCGCTCCAATTCAACCATTGAAGCTATCAAATGAACTAGAAGATTGAAGAAACCGTGTTAAACCGATACCTGTGTAAAAATAGGTATTCTTCTGAGATTCCAACCTGTAATTAAATTGAAAAAAACTTGTAAAAGAAATCAGAATCATTTCAAATTCAGGAAATCTAGTAAATTCCCAAAAGTCCCAGAAATAGGCCAAACTCTGGCAAAATTTTCCCAAGAACCCTAGTTGTCTACTGTGCATCATTTTCAAGGAAATTTATCAGTTTCTCACAGTTTTAAGGGTCAATTTCAAGCTCTAAAGACCAAAAATCCTCTACAGGTGCACTATATCTTCTGAAAAACCTTTTTCATTAGAGTTTTAGCCCATTTTTCAGTCAAAAAACTCAGAAAACCCATGTTTTCTGTTTTAGACCAGTTTTTAGCCTCATAACTTCATTTGAGAAACCTAATTGAGTATAAAATCCAAATAACAATCTATTTTTCTTAAATTTCCTAATCAAGCCTCTGTTATAGTAAAATTTCCTCTGTAAATAGTTTAAACTTGCAGAAGCCAATCAAAATGCCTAACAAACAGAGTGTAAACAAATCTGAAGGTTCAAAAACTCCTAAATCTACTCCTTCCATGACTCCAAATACTGCAATTGTAGTCAACCCATTACAACCCCCAGTTGCTGATATTGAGCATATTCCCTTAGCTGATATTGACTACAAAATAGCTGATCCTATAGTTGAGTTCAATTTGTTAGATATCCACAACTGGTGTTTTGAAAAATCTCTAGATGATCAAGAAGAAGTTCACATTTGGGAATCCAATCTGCCCAAATATGTAGTCCCCCTGACTCACCCTTGTCAAGAAATTATTAGATTATGTCACCAGTACTACATTCCTAAACAAAGAGCAATTGTGAATGCAAATAAAGAGGTCCTATTTACCATCACTGCAGAGTCAATAAACCAAATGTTGTAGCTTCAACCAGACCCCTAAGAAGTCCCATTGTCTATCGAAGCCCTCACTAAGTTATACATTAACTTAGACTTTCCTAAAAGGTTTATGATTTTCCAAACTTTCATGCCTCTGCATGCTGAAATTCCAAAATTAAACCCTCCATATTTAACTGCCAAGTTCCCTGAAGGATCAAGGCATGTAATCTCCATGCTTTCCTTCATACTTGGGTATTTCAAAGATGAGCACACTAATGAGTCTATTTTGGGATTTTTGTACACCTTTTCTCCAGGACAACCACCTTCAGTTGTATTTGACTATGTTGGTTTTATAGCTGATAGCATTCACTATCAATTGACTAATTTGCAGCTGGAAGGAGTATTTAGATATACCTCCTATCTTTTCCACTTGTTTCTATTCTTCCAATCAGAGAGTTTTCCAATTTCACTTTAGAAGTTGGATATAGAAAGAAAACCTCTATCAGTTGTCTTCTAGACATCTACACTCAGAAAAGAAGGCACATAATTCAGTTATTCAAAGTTTTCAGAGTTGTTTGTACATCCATTGACCACCATCTTGACAAAAACAAAGAAGCCTATAATCAGCGAGGAAATTAAGAGAATATTGCATCTATCATAGCAAAGCAAAGTAGGTGATTGGTATTTGTATGAGAAATTCACTGAAATTAGAGTTTTTGGTTCTAACTTGTTGCCTTACAAGTTACCAAAGCATCCATCAATGAGGATCTTTGCCTTAGAATAAATTAGGAATATCCTAATTTCAGATTCAATTAATTTCACGGCAACCAAGAAAAAGACCCAATTTAAACTCAAAAATAAAATTGGGCCTTTCATATGTAATCAAAGAGATGCAGAAAAGGAAGTAACAAGTCAATTACTGGAATATAAATTAGAACAAAGCTTCCCATGGAATTATGATCCACAAGGGATCTTAAGTAAACTAAGGGTAAAATGTAAATTGACACCCTTTATCCATGAGTCAAAGCCAGAAATAGAGAAGTTTGCTAATCAAATTGAATGGGTTGAAAATACTTTAACAGAGGCAATAAACCAAAGGAATAGTAGTCACCCTTTGGAAATTTCCAAACAGCCAGAGACATTCACTAAGAGAATCAAAGAAGAAGGAGCTTATACTGCAGAAACTACAATAGAGACAAAGTTTAAAATCATTTACAATAAGAGGCCAAAACTAGATACAGCAGCTAAAGGTAAAGTAACAATAGATGTTGAGGAAACACAACCCTTGAATACCAACACTGCACAGACAGAGACCAATGTAGCCATTGTTATCATCAGTGAGCCAAATCATAATCAAGAACAATTAAATAATGAATATGCATAGATAATGGAAAGGAAACAAATTATGGAGGCTTCTTCCTCACATTCAGCTGAGGAGAAGTATTTAGATATTAAGGAAAAATACAAGCAAATCAAATTAAAGAATGAGGAAATCAAAACTAAAATATATTTTCATTTTTTTAATCAAAAACCAGGTAACCAAAAAAGATTCCTATCAGCATTTGATTATTCAACTAAAAAATTGATTATGTCAGACAGCCCACAATACCAGTGCCAAAGATAGTGTCCTACTATAAAAAAGTTGATATGGAAGTAGCTATAGAAAAAATCCATAAATTGGATCAGATTGATTTTCATAAGCAAACCTCAGAGATGCTCTATTCCACAGTCACAACAAAATCTATGAGTGCTCATAGGCTTCAAAATACCATCTATAATATGCAGGACCAAATGAGGATGGATAAAGCTTCATTATATGCAAATGATCTAAGGATAAAGGCCTTAGAAGATTTAGTATTACAAGTAGGATATGATCCTACAAACATCAAAGCAGCAGAAGCATTGGTTAAAAAGAAAAATGAGGACATAGCTACCTTGAGGAAACAGCTCAAGCTTCCTCAAGGTGAGCATCCTCAGATAAAGGAAGTTTTACAATATCAACAAGAAAAAGATGAAATGATGAGTTCGATACTTCAACTAATAGCTCAAATCAAGGAAATTGAAGTACAAATGGACCAAGTTTTCCAAGAAAAAGAGACAGTTAAATAACCAGTGATTCCCACTGTCATCCCAGTCATCATAGCTGCAGTGCCTTATACTTTAGGAGAAAATTTGGCACCTAAAGAGCCAATGGCCACTGCAGTGCCAGTGACTTCTTCAACAACTTCAGTAACTGAATCCTCTACAACAGTGTTGCCACCTACAGATGAAAGCAGTCAACGAGTAAAAGAAACAGAAGATATGTCCTTGAAGACCAATGAAATCAATATATTGAATAAGATAATTGAAAAAATTGAGAAGACAAACAAATCAACTCAGATAGATGCTAAAATACATGAGAAAAATGCCCATAAGCTCCAAAAAGAATTAACTCTCAAGGATCAGATATCATATATTATAAATTACCTATGGAATAATGTAATTGAAGCCATACATGATGTTTGGCCTTCAATTCAGGTGATTTTTTAGCAGAGAGAGTTACAATTGGTAGCCCAAGCAGAGATCCAAAAGACACAAGCTGATTTAGCAGATAAACCAGAATAGGAAGTAAGGTTAATAAATTTCCTCAATAGCAAGAATAGACAAGAACTTGAAGAATTGAAAATCAATGACAGGACAACTACTATCCTAGAAATTAGGAAAGTAATCACCAAAAGAAATTTGATGAGGCAGCTTGAAGAGAAATGTGAAGGAATGAACACTACTATCACTAGATTCATGGTTAGATTCACCAATTTAAGGCAAAAGGGACTTCCTAATATCATGGTTATAAATGATAAGTTAATTCCTCAGAATGATTATGAAAAAAATATAAGAGAACATGCCAAGGAGAAGGTGAACAAGCCAATAGGTCAAGGTATTCCCACATGAAAATTACTGTTGAAAAGTTTTGAAGATTTATTTTATTTGTAGTATGAAATCAAGCACTTATTTGTCATCAAGCCCACATTTTCTAGATACATTGAGGCTGATGAGAATTTTAGGAAACTAAAGAATATTAGAATTCCTAAAAATGAGGAGTGGCTGTTATAGCATCATTTCTCACCTTGACATGATTCATGATTGCTACATGGCTTTTTGGGCACCCATTCCTACAGACTTGGACAAATTCACTTAAAAACAGTGGAAAATCCTCCATACGCGACTATGCCCGTGTTTTTCCGCGTGTATACGCGAGTACAGCTAGACTTTTCCGCGTATGCCATTTTAATGATTAAAAAATATATAAAAATCCCTAATTTCGCGCTGGGTTGATGGTTACTCGGGTAGTTCAACCACCCCAGCCCGTGGCCAACTGTTTCCAACTGTTGAAACTAATTGGAGGGAGTATAAAAAGCCCTCATGTGTATGGCCTAAGGGAGAGAGAGAATTATTGATATTATACTCTGTTGGTATTCCCTATCCAAGTCTGATTCCCCGTGCCTCCTGCACTTTCCCAGTTCATTGTTGGAAACCCTTGTTTCCTTGAGATACACATCCTTTATATGTTATCTCGTATGCACCAGTTTGGAAGGAGTCTTAGCGAGGCAAGGGCTGGACGGATCCGGACGACGGTCTGCGAAGGCCTTGGAAGGATCAGGTGATCTCTCCTCTTGATTACTTTTGTATGTACTATTTATAATACAGAAGTATCATGCTGTTCCCGAAATAAACGTGTTAGTGTATGCTTTAATGTATGAAGAATATTTGTTATACAAGCATTCATTATGATTTATTTAATGTTTTATATGAATCTCACTAACATATAGAGTAGAAATATGCTGTACAAATTGTCCTTTGTGCTGGTTTCTTCTTGTATTTCAGGTTAAGGAGGAAGGACGGCTGCAGGGAGTTTGAACTCCATGTGGATCTACTTCAAATGTAGGACCAACGGGTAAACCTCTCATTCTGCTCTATTTAGTTTTTATGAATGTGCATGATCGTGTGAGTCTCTGTTAAGTAGTACGCCCCTGCTATGTGGAGGTTGAATCCCAACCAACCTCTAGGGTGTTAATTCCCCGAAACAGAACTGGCGACTCCGCTGGGGATCACATTTTTGTGATTCTCCTGTTGGGTTGTTTCAGCTGTTTGGTAGGTTGCCAACAGTTTTTTCTGTCTTTTACAGTCCAGTTTGCTTTCTTGCAGTCAGTCTGAAGTCTTGGTGTCTTTCCCAGACTTGTCTTTTTTGTTTTTCATTATCTTTCTTTGTATACGCTTTTTTGTTTGCACACATTCGCGTATACCTGCGAGTTTGTGTAGAAGGATCCACGTATACGCTAGTTTCCCTCAACACAGACGCGTATACACGCTTGTTGCATAACTGCAAGGTCGCGTATACCTAGGCTGAGTTTGAAATTTTAAGATTCTGGTGTTTTTGGTCTTTTCTGGCTGTGGAGGCCTGTGTCTGCAGAGTCTCTATACTTACTGGAGTGTGACAGAAGTGGTTTCAAGTCTTGTTTCTCTTTCGTTTGTCTGAAAACTGATCTTTTTGGCAAAGTGTCCTTGTTGGTGCTAGCACTCCTGGATTGAGTTCCAAGATCGCTTTCTGAGTGTTCTTGGCTGTTCTGCTTTATCAGAACATAGAGCTTCTGCTCACTGACTCGCTCCTATCTTTGTGTTGTGCTTTGCATTGCGTTCTTTGCTTTGTTTTCGATTGGTTTTCTTGAGTTTCATAGGCTAGGGTTTTGTTGCAATTTTTGAAGAACTTTTCTTGTTTCTTTGGAGTTTTGTGTTGCAACGAGTTTGCACTATTTCTCTTGGCTGTTTGATTGAGTTTTTAGTCTTCCATTGCTCTTATTGATCTTGCTATCATTAGCTTTATAAGGTTTGGGGGCATAGTTGAAGTTTATGCTTGAAATTCGGTCTCGTTTTAGCTTGGATTGGGATAGTTGTTCTGGTTTTTTTGAAGCTCTTGTTTTATAAAACTAAAAAGCCCAAAAACATTTGTTTTGCTTTTTGTTTTTGCATATCAAAAACTCAAAAAACATTGTTTTTTGTTTTTGTTTTTGTTGTTGCGTTTTTTATTTTCGTTTGGCTTCATCTTTTGAGACTTTAGTGAAGTTTCTTGCTTCTAGTTTTCAGCTTGATTTTGAGGAGAGGTTGTATTTTGATTTCTTCTTCTTCTTGTTGAGTATTTTTGGTGTCTTATATTAAGAGTTCTTGTTTGCAAGAATTGGCTTTCTGGATATCAAAAGATGAGTTGAAACTAAAGGAGCCTTTTGGGAAATTTCACCTTGTTTTAAGAGACTTTTTCATCTTAGAATTTACATGCTAGTGGTCATTTGCATTAGGTGCATTGAATCATTTAGTTAGCTTCTTAGTTTTTGTGAGTGTGAGTTTGTAATTCGAAAAGAAAAATACATTTTTTAGTCTCGTAGAACTTATATAGAAATTTCTCTTCATCGAAAGACAAAGAACTGCATGTGCATGTAGTCAGGTTTTTATTAATTTCTTTCGCGTCAAAACACCATTGGTTTCAACTCCATATCCTTGTGACTTAATACAACATCCCTTAAAATAAGCGATTTAATCTAAAATCAACTAGCAAGTTTTACTAAGTGTCAATCACCAACTAGCTAGGTTGTAGGGCCTTGGAATAGGTGAGAGGAGAGTTAACTCTCCAAGGCCGCTCAAACAAACATGAAGTTGATTAATTGAGCGAAATCCAACTTCGTGAGGTGGACTGGGAAAGCTCTCATCCGAGAGTCAAGCGCGAGGGGAAGTGAAGGTTAAGAAGAGGGATACCCCCCCTCCGATTAGCTGAATCTGACCTCAAGACCGTTCCGCCCAGCTTACGTACGGATTGGCGGCCATAGTTGCTGTTCTATGTTCACACGAGGTGTTGCGGGGGGGAGCACCGTGGTGCACAGTGACCCCGATAACGTACTTCGTGATGTACCGGGGTGCCCATGCTGACTTGGGTGTGAGCATGTGACGTAGATTGAGAGGTCGGCGTGCTTTGACCCGTGCAGCAAGCTGGTTGATGCCGGGCCTAATCATCCCAGACTGCTTTCGGAAGGCCCTATACTTCGCTTTCCTGTATTTTGGTGTCCGGTCCTCATCACCCGGAGCGGAAATAATTGGAGGCTGTTTGCTTGCTGTTTCTCAGGGTTTTTGATTTTAGTGAGTGCTCTTTGCTCCTAGCTTGCTTAGCTTTTCACTTTTCTTGAGTCTAGTATAATAAATTTGTAAAAGTGGCTGATCAAGCACCTCGACGTTCGAGGAGAGTCCGGGGGTTGTCTCCCGAGAGTGCAGAGCCTTCTTCGAGAAGGCGTAGGAGCGATCTAGCAGGTGGTTTTCACCCTGTAGAGTCTGACGCTGTGGAGAGAGATCCTCCACTAAGGTCTGAAGGTTTCGTTGCTGATTCCGGTGTCGGTTCCGAGAGGAGCATTCCGCTCACCTCGAGAGTATTGTTTCCTCAGGAAGAAGATTTTCAGATAGAAGATATACCTGAGCCTGCAGCTACAGGTCCATCTCCTCTTCCTCTTGATCATCCGTTTGTTATTCGGTACGTCGGACCGGAGTCTGAGAGACCGCCGGATCTTCCATATCTTTCTTATCTTTCGATGGCCACGGGCGGGAACGGCTTCTGGGCGATGCGGGCATTCGGACCCACAGCACGTCGGCGGGAGGCACTCTTGCTCTGTCTTCGGTGCTTCTAGCAACCTTATGTTCGGCTGCGGGTCCACCCAACACCAGCAACTACTCAATACGGTCCCGCCGTTTCTTCTCTGTTCCGTTCTTGGGCTCCTCTTTCCTTTACCGCTCTTCTTCTGTGGATCTACGCCCATGTCTAACATGACTAGTGGATCGACTTCGTTCAGGGTTTCCTTTGAAATTTGAACGCCTCCTAGTCAGTCATGTGGGGTCATTTCCTTTTACGTCCCAGACCCAATGTTTCAATCCTTGGGCTCAGGGGCCAAGTTCGACTGCTTTTATGGGGTGGAATCCTATGTTTGCAACGTCGGGGGCAGGGAATCAGTTCATCGCAAGTCATCCAGGGAATGCTTCTTTCCCTGCATCGAGTCATCCGTTTGTTATTCAATACGTCGGACCGGAGTCTGAGAGACCGCCGGATCTTCCATATCTTTCTTATCTTTCGATGGCCACGACTGGGAACGCGGCTTCTACCGTGAGTGCTGCGGGCATTCAGACCCCTGCTTCTGTCGAGGCAGGGGGCACTCTTGCTCTATCTTCGAGTGCTTCTAGCACTGCTATGTTTGGCTCTGGGTTCAACCAAGCATATGCTTCTCAATCTGGTCCCTTTGTTTCAGGGATGTCCATTGCTGGAAATCCCTCTTTTTCCTTTACCGCCGGTGCAGCTGGATCTACGCCCATGTCCAACATGGCTAGTGGATCAGCTTCTTTTTAGGGTTTCCCCTTTGGGACTGGGCATATTCCTAGTCCCAATCCTTCTTTAGGGTCGTTTCCTTTTACGTCCCAGACCCAAAGTTTCAATCCTTGGGCTCAGGGGCCAAGTTCGACTGCTTTTATGGGGTGGAATCCTATGTTTGCAACGTCGGGGGCAGGGACTCAGTTCATCGCGAGTCATCAAGGGAATGCTTCTTTCCCTGCATCGAGTGCTTATCAGTCTTTTTCTCCTCTATCTAATGCGTGGAACCCCTATCAGGGGCTTTCCTCTTCAGTCAATACTTCAGCGGGGGGAACTAGTCTGGGTTTTGGTAACTCGGCGTGGGGAGGAGGTTCTTCTCCATTTTCTACGGGTCCTTTCTGGCAGCCTGGTGCCTCATCAAATCCAGGCTATTCTTTTCAGAATGTTGGAAATCCATCCTATCAAGGATGGAATTCTCAGGCTCCGCCTCGATTACCATTTCTGGCAACGTTAAACTTTCCAGACTTGTCGAAGTTAACTAATGACCTGATTCGATACAGTCCGGGGTGGCCTCCGGTTCCAACCAAACTTCCTTCAGACATTCCTAAGTTTGAAGGCAAGAATGGTGAAGATCCGGAAGATCACATCACCACTTTCCACTTATGGTGCTCATCGAACTCTCTGATCGACGACTCGATTAGATTGAGATTATTTCAGCGCACCTTAACTGGAAATGCCGCAAAGTGGTATATAGAGCTCACTGGGGGAAGTTTCGCCACATTTGGAGAACTGGCTATCACTTTTCTGAACCATTTTCAGTTGCCTGTCAGATATGAGGCTGGGACCGAACTCCTGGCTAATTTTAAGCAGGATGAGGCAACTCACATTTCTGATCATATTCAGGAATGGAGGAGAAGGAAGAGGCTTATCAAAGCCCATATTCCAGGTGAGTTCCTTCTCGAGTGGTTTTTGAAATCGCTTCAGTCAGACATTTCAAAGGATGTATCCTTATCAGGGGTATATTCCGAGGAGCAGGCCATCTTTAGGGCCCAGCAGTTAGAACTGATCTATTCTCAGTCTGGGGTACTTTATAAGTATTTTCCCAATGCTCCTCGCTCCAAGTTGGATTTATCGAAACTCAAACCTGGTCCGCATGGTGACGGGCTTGTCGGATCGGTCAGTAGTAGTGCAGCCAGCCTGCTTTCTCAATTGCAGCAGTTGTCTTTACAATCTGCTCCTTCTGGTCAGGCTGTGCCTGCTGATTCATCCCCTTCCCAGCCTTTGTCCATAAATGTCGTCCAATCTTCTGAGCCCAAAGGAAATCAACAATCCGATGGGAAGAAGAAGGGATGTAATAACAAGAAGAAGGGCAAGAATGGGAAGGGCAATGCAAATCAAACCAACGAGCGTGTTGGTGAGGGCCAAAAGGAGAAAAAGAAAGTGAAGTTTCCATGCAAGCTTTGTGCTGGAGACCATCTCACGCACCTTTGCCCAAAAATTCAGGATGCTTAGCGCCTGTTATCTCAGCAGGGTTCTTCTAGTTCCCAGGCTGTGCTAACAAACCCTTTTCCCCAAGGGCAACAATTAATTGCTGGCGCGAACCAAAATCTTGGGGCTTCCTCTGGAGGTGCTCAGGAAGGGGAAGTTCCATCGAATATCTTTATGATGAGTGCTCACGTGGATGTCGCTATGAGATCCCGTGATTATGGCGGAGAGGAATCTTCGAAAGCTAAGGAAGTTCCTGATGCTACTGAGCCGCTTCACATCACGAAGCCAACTGTTGAGTCTATGCCTCGGATACCGAAGGCATCCTCTAAGCGGTCAACGATTAATCCGAACGCAAGAGCTGCCCAGAACTACTCGATTGTAGAAGATCTGGCGCAGAGTCCTTGTGCTATGTCTGCCTTAGAGGTACTCCAGTCTTGTCCGGCTCAGCGCAGTGCTTTGCTCACTGCCATTGGGGCTATTGATCCGAAAAATTCTCTTCTGATTACCTTTGATATGAAGAATTTTAAGAAGAGACTTCCTCATCACATGGCCTTCCATATTAAATCATCGTATCAGAAGACTAACATCTTTCGCACGGTTGTTGATGAGGGTGCTTCTACTTGCGTGATGTCTTTTGCATGCTGGAAGACACTTGGATCTCCAAAAGCTGCTCCGTCTAGCACTATTCTTACTGCATTCGATGGTCATTCTCACAGACCCCATGGTATTGTCCCAGCTTTGCCCATCTGTGTTGGGGGCAAAACCGTTAACATAGAAGTTGAGGTAGTAGATGGTTAGATGCACTTTATCAGCAAGTATCGTTGGGAGAACCGGATACATGAGATGGTTACTGTATCCTCATTATTTCTAATTGCATACTTGCCTTATGGAGGATAGTCACGGTGGATCAACTGGACTGTCCTCCTGTAGACCTGGATGCGCCTTCTGACTCATCTGTGCCTAAGTTGGATAATACTAAGGCGCCTGTCGAGAATCTAGGAGTTGGAATGTATTCTTCCCCGATGGGTTCTTTTGATCTTCCTCCTCCTAAAGTGTCTATTAATGCTATTTCATCCTCCAAGGCTCCCCTTCGAAGAGAGTTCTTTCGAACTCATTATTTTTCGGACCCTTGGACCTTACCTTCTCCAACAGCCACATTGGAAGAAGGGCAAGTGGGTGGACTGGCATTCCCGATTTCTGCAGCTGAGATTGCATATCAGTCTGTTGTTGACACTGCAGAGTCTGATCCAGCTCCTCTTTCGCCGGAAGAGTTGGATGGTTATGTGGCTCCGGCTTGGACGCTTACTTCTTCTTCTGCCCAGGATTGTCTAGATACCACTCTTCCATCTGAAGAGGCTATCCTGGAAGCGATGACAGGTATAGATAGACCGTGGGATGACTTGGGATCATCGGTCTTACTTCCTACCTCGACTTGGAGCGTCGAAACAAGTTTTCCAAGTCCTCACTTCCGGACCGTTCACCCAGCCTTGAGCTCCCCTAGGCACCACGGTGTTTGCGTCGAAGGGATGGCCGCATCCTCCACTATCCCGTGAACATCTCCAGAATCCCCAACATTACCGAGAACGTTTTCATTGTCGAATTGAGCTGAATGTTCCCCTGAAGAGATTCAGATTTACACTGATCTCTTTAAAGAGTATAGGGATGTATTCGCTTGGTCTTATGAGGAAATGCGTGGTATAGATCTATCTATTGTCCAACATGAGATCAAGACGTACGAAAACGCTAAGCCGGTGAGGCAAAAACTTCATCCGGTCAATCCTAGGAAGGCAGCAGCTATCAAAGCCAAGGTGGAGAATCTGCTCAAGGCGGGATTCATTTTCCCTATTCCTTTGACTGAATGGGTTTCAAACTCGTTTGCAGATAAAAAGCAAGTGAACAATTCGAGTGTGCATCGATTTCCCGTAGACCTCGCTATGTCCTAAAGATAATTACCCCACACCTTCTGTCATTAATTTCATTAATTGCATTATTGACGAGTGTGCCGGTAACGAGATTTTCTCCTTCATGGACGGTTTCTCTGGTTATAATAAAATTACTATCCGTCCAGAAGATCAACATAAGACCGCATTTATTTGTCCCTAGGGTACGTTTGCATATAAGAAAATGCCTTTTGGTCTTAAAAATGTTGGAGCTACTTTTCAGCGGGCCATGTCTTACGCCTTCCACGACATCAAGAAAATTATCGAGGCATACTTAGATGATCTAGCTGCTCATTCGCGAAAGAGGATGGATCATCCAGGTCACCTCCGGCAAATATTTGAAAGATGTCGTTTCTATAAAATTCGTTTGAATCCGAACAAGTGTGTTTTCGCGGTAACATCCGGTCGGCTGTTGGGATTTATCGTGTCTAGGGAAGGGATAAGGGTAGATCCCTTCAAGGTTGAGGCAATACTTCGGTTGCCTCCCCCGTCTTCAATTCGTCAGCTTCAAAGTCTCCAAGGGAAGTCTAACTTTCTTCGAAGGTTTATCGTTAACTATGCTGAGATTACAAAGGGATATATGAGACTGTTGAAGAAAGGAGTCCCTTTTCTTTGGGACGACTATGCTCAACGCTCATTCGATGCCTTGAAAAAGGCATTGACCTCTGCTCCTTTACTGAGTCCACCCGATTATAGCAGAGATTTTCTTTTGTATCCGGCTACAGCAGAATCTACCATTGGTATGGTTCTGGTTCAGGAGGATGATGCTCTGGCTGAGCATGTTATTTACTACCTTAGTCGAGGACTGGTAGGACCTGAACCGCGATACACCCCGATAGAAAAATTAGCCTTAGCAGCAGTTCATGCTGTGCAGCGACTCCGGCATTATATTATTCTTCGCAAAACTTATGTCTTGGCAGCTGCCAATCCATTTCAGTTTGTCCTCAGTAGGCGAGTGATTGGGGGCAAATATAACAGATGGATTGTGATTTTACAAGAATTTGATCTAGAGTTCATGTCTGCCAAATCCAAGAAGTCATTAGTTTTTGCGGAATTGATCTCCGAGTTGCCTTGTGGAGAGGAGATGATCTATGATGAGTCCTTTCCGGACGAACACTTGTTTTTAATCTCTCCACAAGATCCTTGGTATGGGGATATCATTGTGTATCTCCAGACTGCGAAGTTTCCCTCTTCTTTTTCGAAAGATGAGCGTCGCAAGCTGCGTCACTTAGCTAAAAGTTATCTGATTATTGGTGATGCTTTGCACCGTCAAGGGGTTGATTCAATCCTAAGACGCTGCTTAACTTTCGAAGAAGCTGAGGCTGTGCTCAATGATTCTCACAGTGGAGCTTGTGGGGGTCATTTATCAGGGCTTGCTACAGCCCAAAAGATTTTGCGTGCTGGCTACTTCTGGCCCTCGATTTTCAAATACTGTATTGAATCGGTCAAGAAGTGTCATCCTTGTCAGGTGTATACTCGAAAAATGCGCGCTCATCCAGCTCCGCTTTTTCCAGTCGTTACTGTCGGACCCTTCACAAAGTGGGGTATGGATTATACTACTTGTAACCCACCTTCGGCAAAAGGTCACAAGTACATTATCGTAGCAGTAGACTACTTTACGAAGTGGGTCGAGGCTATGCCTACTTTCGGGAACGATGGTGAGACTGCAGCTCTTTTCTTCTTCAACCAAGTTATCGCTCGTTTCGGTATACCTAGAGAGATTGTCACTGACCATGGCAGTCACTTTTAGAATAGTATGATGGCTGAGTTGGCTCTTAAATTGGGTTTCCGGCAGGAGCATTCATCTCCATATTATCCTCAGGCCAATGGGCAAGTGGAAGCCGTGAATAAGTCCTTGAAGACAATTCTTCAATGGACGATTGATAAACATAGATCCAACTGGCACATTATGCTATATCCTGCACTCTGGGCGTACAGGACGTCAGTTAAAACTGCAACTGGCTTTACTCCGTTTCAGTTAGTCCACGGGGTGGAATCCGTATTTCCCATTGAATGCGAGATTCCTTCCCTTAAATTAGCTGTTGAGCTTCTTCCTGACACTTCTAGTCTGGCAGAACGGCTTCTTCATCTGGAACATCTTGATGAGCAGCGTCGAGATGCCGCCACGTTGAACGAAGCGCATAAAAACAGAGTCAAAGTTCAGTACGATAAGGCAGTTAAGCCTAGGGTCTTTTCCGAAGGTGACCTTGTTTTGGTCTATGCCCAAGAAAAAGATGCCTTGGGGGCAGGAAAGTTTAAGTCGATGTGGTATGGCCCCTATATCGTTAAGAAGGTCCTTAAGAAAGGCGCGTATACCTTGGTTGACTTCGAAGGGAATGAGTTGCCGGAGCCCCGAAATGGGCTCTATCTGAAGAAGTATTATGCCTAGGCTTTGGCCTGGCATTTTGCTTTGTATATAGTAGGTTTTTTGCTTTGTACATATCTGTTTGATTTTCGATTTTTGATGAGATGGTGATGTTTTTGATCTGCTTTGGCAGATTGTGTTGATGTCATGAGTCATTTTGGTTTCGCCGATGGTGCTAGTAGACACACCCGGAACTTAGCTTCCGCGGCTTGGGTGCTTCATTATCCTTCCGATCAGCTGTTAGTATCAAGAGGGGTCTGCATTGGTCCTGCTTCCAATAATATAGCAGAATACACTGCAGTTGTTTATCTACTCTCGGAGGCAATATCCTTGGGTGTTGATTCGTTGGTAGTTTTCTTGGACTCCCAGCTGGTGGTGTCGCAGTTGAACAACACTTATCGGGTACGAGATCCAATTTTATTACGATTGTTCTTGAGGGTACATTTGTTACAAAGGTCATTTAAATTTTTAACATTCATTCATATTCCTCGAGCTGACAATTGGTTTGCTGACTCATTAGCTAATCAAGCTTTAGATTGGCATATTAATCATTCAATACAATAAAATCTAATCATCAAAATCATCATACATTTGATACATTTATCACATCACATCAAACATCGCTGTATATATATCATCGGTATGTCAAAAACTTTACAAAATTTGGATCCATAAATGCCGTAAAAAACTTTGGCTTATGCCCCATCATGTTCAGTCTCAAAAAAGAATATACAGTCATCTAATATGGAAAATCTGTCTACTCCTGAGGACCCTGCCCAGAAGTTGCGTTCCTATAGAACATCACTGCAGTGGCCACACGGCAGAACAGTCTAACCCAGTCCCGGGGTACTCCTACAACCCGTCTCTGGACGGCTTCTGGCAAGTCCTCCACAGCAGCCAGAGGGATTTGGCGGGTCAGTCCCTCCAAGTTTCTCTGCACGGCCTGGAGTGTCCTGTCAGAATCCGCTGTCTCTGCCCCACCTCTGCGGCGTTTATGACGTGCTAGGCCCTCAGGACGCACTGGTCCAACATCTGAAACATGATCATTTTTCATTTGTCAGTCATTATGAATCCAATCCAAAAACATGTTTGTTTTTCATTTTTCATACATATTTGAAAAATCCAAAAAAAAAAAAAAATCATATAAGTTAAATTTTTTTGAAAAAACTTACCGACTGCTCCCCATGCTGCACCGGGTGGAAGTACTAGATCTGGATCTCCTCGGAAATCCATCCCGGCATAGGGATAGTCATCTACTGCGATGATCTGTTCTCTCCACCACAAGAAGAACTCATCGTCCCAGGTAGTTCGGGGTACCTCGCTGCCCCCCAGTCTCTTCATCATGTCTGCCCAACGGGCGATTCTTGGGTCCCGAGGGCTGCTGATAGTCGAGATGACTTTGGGTCTCAAAGCTGGAACTCTCTCGAAGAAGAATGTTGTCAAAATGGTACCATAGCCAAAGTTTTTTGTCTTTGTTTGGAAAATGGAGGTCAGTTGTTGTTTCATGTTCTGTAGCAGGGCTGTGCACCAATCATACACATGAATTAAGCACTCTACAGCTATGCTCATGTGCGTCCTGGACGCCTGGTGTAGTGAGGCAGATCCTGCCACTCTGCCGATGGTGAATAGGAGGATCTTTATGTGCAAATCCCTGATATCTCTGATAGCAATCTGTGTTCCAACCTTCTTGGAATTATCTACGCAATAGATTTGGACATAGTCTTCCACGGTCAACCCTCCCAGGGGCTTTCCGTGCAGGTCTACTGGGTCTCCCCTCTTGGAGAGTCCAGTGATGAAGTATATATCTTCCACTTCTATGCGTAGTGGCATCTGATCAATGATGAAGCAATCCTGATCTGGTTCCTAGTAATTTACGAGCATTTCAAGCAATCTCACATTACTTTTCATATTGGGCATTTTGAAAAATTTGAACAATCCACAGTTTCGGAGGACATTTTGTGCTGCGCGATCCTGCATGACCTCTTGGTCTATTGCGCTATGCTCACGTTCCCTCCATGAGATGGTCATCTTGAGAAATTTCATCAAAATTTGCATTAGAAACTCCTTTTTGGGTTACGGACTTGCGCATACGCGACTTTTCCTGTGCACAGTCGCGTGTATACGCGGCTTGCCTTCATTGAACCCGCGTATGTGCAGATACGCATTTTTTAATAAGGGTTTCAAGGTAAAAATTCACTTAATTTTAATTTTCAAACGGACAAAATGAATAAACAGGATGATTAAGGAGCCTACCTGAAGTTTCGCTGAATTCCGACGGTCGGTTGTTCCTGATTTGACGAAACAAGTTTTTAGCTCCAGAGCTCTTTTTCCAAATCAGTTATGCAATAATGAACCAATTGAGAGGTAATTTGTGTATTTATGGCTAAAAATTGAAAATTTTCGCAAAAATTTCTTTATGCTTATTTTTTCGATCTATCTTATGCTGTATAACTTGATTGCTTGGAAGTGCCCAGTTTGGTATGTTTTCAGGTACATTTTGACGATTTTGAGACTTTTCCCGGTTTTTGATCCATGATTTCCGACTCTTCACGGCAGGTATATGATCTTCACTGGCATATAGGTTAGGGAATCACTTTCCGTTGCATCTTGCATACTAGCCTCCATACCGATCACTTGCCTTAGGGTCGATCCCATCAGGTCATGAGCATTACACCCATTTCACTCGCCGATTTTTAAATCATGACTTGATGGTAGAGCCTTCCTTTACATGGGCTTCCTAGTTAGTTCCTCGCTATCACTTGTTGCCCATGCTGCTTTTTATGTAGGCTCGGGAGTCCTCTTTAGTCCCGCCATGTCTTCCGTGTTGAAGCTTCATTCTTCTCCTTCATCACTTATCATTTTTCTGGCTTATACCCTAGAGGCTCCCTGGTGTCGTTAAGTTGTATTACTGCATTGCATATTGGCTACTTGTTTATCCTGGCCTTTAGCCGGCTTCATTTGGACTCGATGTTTAAGCCAACTTTTGACCTTGACTTTCCGTACAAGTTAACCATTGCATGCACTTAGCTATCACGACTTGACACCTTTGTACCCATGGATGGAACGTTCCTCTGAGTATCACTGACCAGTTTTCGCCACCTTGCATTGAGCATAGGATTGTTCCAATTCCCGGAACTAGTGCATCTGCTTTCTTGATACTCGTTCTATCCATTGTATCATAGCATTCTTTTATTCTTTTTCAGGCTTATTATGAAAAAGACAAAAAAATCAAATATAACAAAAAGAGCGGGAACGGGGTGTATCTTCGTTATTTTGATGGCAGTACAGAGTTAGTTTTTGTCGCCCTTGAACAAAGCACATATACTTATATATATTTCCTTCATTTGGGATGGTTCTAGTTTGACCTAGGTTCAGCCTTTACCATGTTTCACTTGTCAGTTCTCCCCCGGTCGGTTATCTCTTCCGATCATATGGAGAGTTTGTTTTGCCTCCCGCAAGACAGACTTATACAGTGTCACTTTTTACTGCCATGGTCATCACAGAGTCGTGTTTTTGTTCAAGGGAAGTCTAGCCTGAGTCGGCCATTCTGCGGTGTCTCTTGACTCATTATTCAGTCGGCCTTCCCGGTCTTGTCAGTATCATGTTCTATCACATCAGATGTTTTGATCCTTCTGCTCGTGCTGGTTTGAGAAGGTCCCTATTGACTTCTTGCCGGCGGGTTTGTCTCTTATCGACTACGACACATTGCTCTGAGAGCAAGCCTAGAGCCGCACCTTGGGCCTATTTTCATTATTGATAGGTGACCTCGTGCTCAGCATTTGATCATCATCATGGGTCTTTGACTGAGTGGTTTCCCCTGTGTTTGATGTCAGCACACATTATCACACTTGGGATTCGTGCAATACCTGGATTTCCATTTGACCCTATCGGTGGATTTCTCGCCTCTGTGTCAGCTTTCATTATTGGTTGGTTCAGAGGGTTTCTTCCGTGCGCTAGCTTCATCTTGTGCACGTCGGAAATGTACTTCGGTTTTGGTTCCATCACTCTACTTCGTTCAATTCCTTCCAAATCTTGGCCTGCGGGTTACACTCGCGCTGGACTGATGTGGGATGCCTTAATGCCTTCCTTCCAGCAGATCTTTTCCCATCGACTCCGACTCATTGCTCTGGGAACAAGATCTAGAGTCTTTTGTCAGTACCTTAGGGTTTGCAGTCATCAGTGGCAGACTCTTCGCTATCGACAGTGGGGATTCATCATTGCCTCCTGATTGGTATATTCTTTCAAGTGTTCGACTTCAACTCATTCATTCACACTTGTCAGATTGTACTGGGCACCTTGACACTCATTATCATTATCGGTGGGTTGTCTCGCGTTGGTTAACGGGAAACACCATTGCCCGGTAATCCAACGATTTCTCACATGGTCGTCTTCAGCTCATTTATTCCCAGTGTGTAGAATTGTGCCGTTGTGATCGGTGAAGACCTCGGGTTGCATCATCATTTCTCGGTTCACTGTTGACAGTCCTTTCAGTTTCTGCCAGTGTTGCCGTCCACCCTTATATGTTGCAGTTCAGCACAGCAGCATCTTATATGTTGATCCCCGAGTTGCGTGATTGTACCGTTTGATCCACCACTTATGATCCGGTACTTGGAGATTCAGTTACTTGATCAGACATCCAGTTGCACTATCTTTGATCAGCTTTCTATATGTGATACTTGGACATTGATTCAGACTTGTATGTCCGGGCCCTGCTTAGATGATTCACTATGTACTTTCAGTTCAGTTATACTTGTATACATGTTGGATCTATTCAGTACTTTCTATATATATGATGTATTTTTGACTGAGCATGGGTATCCCCGCCTCAGCATGAGTTGACTCTCTGGTT
Source organism: Pinus albicaulis (assembly GCA_034641835.2). Lineage (NCBI taxonomy): Eukaryota > Viridiplantae > Streptophyta > Pinopsida > Pinales > Pinaceae > Pinus > Pinus albicaulis. The sequence goes on along the minus strand of JAXQQM020057760.1, from coordinate 723 downwards.
TCTTTCATTGGTTTTTGGCAGGCTGAAATCTGGTGAAGTCCTCTCTTGTCCTTGCGAAGTTCTTTTCTATGTGCATAATACATTTCGGCCATCATGTACCCCTTCTGACCTCATATATTAGGGGGCATCTGTTATAGCATCATTTCTCACTCTGACATGATTCATGATTGCTACATGGCTTTTTGGGCACCCATTCCTACAGACTTGGACAAATTCACTTAAAAACAGTGGAAAATCCTCCATACGCGACTATGCCCATGTTTTTCCGCGTGTATACGCGAGTACAGCTAGACTTTTCCGCGGATGCCATTTTAATGATTAAAAAATATATAAAAATCCCTAATTTCGCGCTGGGTTGATGGTTACTCAGGTAGTTCAACCACCCCAGCCCGTGGCCAACTGTTTCCAACTGCTGAAACTACTTGGAGGGACTATAAAAAGCCCTCATGTGTATGGCCTAAGGGGGAGAGAGAAAGTATTGATATTATACTCTGTTGGTATTCCCTATCCAAGTCCGATTCCCCGTGCCTCCTGCACTTTCCCAGTTCATTGTAGGAAACCCTTGTTTCCTTGAGATACACATCCCTTTATATGTTATCTCGTATGCACCAGTTTGGAAGGAGTCTTAGCGAGGCAAGGGCTGGACGGATCCGAACGACGGTCTGCGAAGGCCTTGGAAGGATCAGGTGATCTCTCCTCTTGATTAATTTTGTACGTACTATT